>JAGFPH010002464.1:58411-73354 GCA_018207615.1 Philaenus spumarius | reverse complement strand
ATGAAAAAATCACTTATCGGGAGTTTCCTATCAATTTTGTTCCTTGTTCCATGAACTGTACCTGAAATACCTTTGCACAGGATTATATTAAATTTAATAACCTTTCGAATGATATAGCTCTAAAACTGCACAGGGGCTTATGAGTGGAACAAATAGTGCAATTTCCTCGCTCTAACTGTGCAATTTTGGTTGAAATCAAACAGGCCGTCATTTTGTGTCAAATTGAAAAATAATCAGTGTCTGGGAAATCCTACAAGGACCCTTCCACTAAAATTTCAGCTATTTTGAAGCATATTTCCCATTTTATCAAGGTGGGAAAAACCCATATACTTATATACCCTTAAATCCCTTCCCAAAAACGACTAATCGGTATAACTCCGCCATTTTGAATCGGATCGAAAAACAAATAAAAATGTATATGAAGAATCCTCCTAGGACCCTTTCACCAAAACATCTGCAATTTTGAAGCATATTTACTACCTCTTATCAATCCGGGAATAAAACATATATATACATATTACTTTATATATATATATATAAATATATACAGTGTGATTGAAAAGTCCCGGAACAGTGTAATATATTTTTTACCATTATAGATAAAGTAATGAGACTTGGTATATCAATAATAGCCATAAATGTCTACTCTTTTAAGGTATTATCACTTTTTTATCCCTTAAGGGGGACGGCCCACGAGGAGTCAGACAAAATTCTTAAATAGCAGCATAGGTCGAGTTTGGTATCAAATTAAAGGTCTTAGTTAGTAGAACACATTGCCGCAAACCGGACTTCGAAAGGTCCACTCTAACCAAAATGGCGGTCCTAAACGTGTTGAAATAAATTGACATAAAGTTGCTAATATCTCGAAAAGGAAAAATTTGTAGAAAAAATTTCAAGAGACAAAACATGTTTATTTCAAAGTGCTTGACCTAAACAAAGTGCTCCCAAATCAATTTCGTAAATTTAATTTTTTTTTAATTTTCTATGAAGGAGTAAAAATAAAATTTACGTTCATCATAATTTAGTTAATTTTGCATAAGATAAAACATTTGGGAATCAAAACTGGACTTTTATTTTAATACTTGCTTGAATGACATTTTTGTAAGTATAAAGCACCAAGTTTGGAGTTAGCTTAAGGTTATTTCATTCCTACTTATTGCGATCTTCCCACTACAAAATCGTACCCTGGTGAGGATTTCTGAATACATTGGGAAACCATTGAAGCCTCAAACTGATTAAACGCTAACCCGTTGAATAGTTCACCTAGTCTTCAACAATTGACATTAATAACCACAAAACTTGTGGAAATAATTAAATCCATAAATATTCATCAAACGTTCCAACTTTCACAACAGCAAATCACTCCGAATCGACGTAGACATTAGTAGTGGAAATTAATTATACGAGAGTTATCGTGGATAGCACGGGATTAGAAATTATTATTTTAAAATATACAGAGCTTTGGGAAATTATCGAAATATAATTATATTTCCAATTCTACACGTAGTTCTGTAGACAGGGCGGAAAACTAATATCTAAAATTCAAACAACTACTTTAGCTATTTTGTAATACTATCTCAATGTTATTCTTTTCATTAATATTCAAAAACTTATTGTTCTTTACATATTTCACTTTGTCTTAAGACAGTTTTTACACTATGATATTTGATGATACTTTCTTGTGGGACAATAATGCTAACAGATTATTGAATACTCTGATACTCATTCTGATTGAATACTCATGGAAATTACGAATGGTTAGGGCAGAGGCACTGGGACCGGGGTAGTAGTGTAGTGGAGATCTGAACCCTAAAGAATGAGCAGTAGGACCAAATTTTTTATTTCGACAGTGGCCCTTGGATTGGGGTTGGGTGGTTGAAGCAACGGTGACCGGGATCCTGACGCATGCGCAGTAGAGACACAGTTTTTACGTGAATGACTGGTTTTTTTTATGTAATATAGTGAAATGACAGCAAATGACAAAATTGTTTTAAAATTTATGAATACACGTTTTTATACGATTTAGAAAGACAGCAACTTGATTGTTCATCCCTTTTAATTAAGTTTTCATTTATATGAGTTGAGTTACCGACTTATTACGTGGGTAAACATACAGAGTTAATGAATGTTTGTCTCCATCTCGCGATTCTCGGAAAACTAATGAATAGCCCTAACTGATGATAAATTCATTACTTGACCAAAGCCATATTTTAGACCTTACCAACGTAACAGGGCGATACGATACCCTTTCATTTATCACTAACATAAATTGTTTAGTTTATATCCCTATTTGGAACATTTTCTATAAATTACAGTTGTCCGAAACAAGTCGTCCACCTCACTACTTTTATTTATAGATTTCCCAGTTCTTGTTTTCGAATTGTAAAAGTAGGCGTGGTTGCTTCCTAACACAATTGAAGCTTTTTATTGAAAGATAAATATCCGATGTAATGGTATAGCCACATCGGCTACTTTTGTGTTGGTTTAGCAGTACCGATTGCTAATAATGTATTGTATATTAATAAATTATTACTGACATGAGCAATATTATAATCAGTTAATAGGTGACAGCTGTTTCACCTGTCTGTCAGTCATCAGAAATCTTAAATGCTTAATCACATTACACTAATTAAAACAGTGCTATAAAAACACATTTAAACAACAGATTTAAAATATGGACACTCTTAACGGCAACGAGTACACACCGTAGCACGGACGTGTGTTGTCCGACAATCTTTGACACAGGGCAGATGTGTTAAACACTTCAAACCGTTTGCTTATGCTAACTTGATAATTTATTAAAAACACAAATAAAAACTAATTTTTCTAGCAAGTCCGGCAGAATGTATAATGTGCTGAAAAATCAACCAGTTGTTTAAACAAAAATTTGCTTTTATCCAACTTATAAAAATCTTAAGCAAATGCTTATTTTTTCTTGCAAATCCAGCAGAGTAGCCTTTATGTCAGATATTGATAAACACTGCTAATAAAATGTTGGTACTTTTTTACAAAAGGCCAGTGTAAAATTCCACAAATCAAATGAATTGTAACATAGGTTCCAATATTTTTTAAATATGGCCAGCAGAGCAGAGAAAGACTTTTTACACATTTACACACTTTTTACAGACTTCCAAACGTTTACAGTAGTTTCTGTGATACACCAGACATGCGAACAAACAATATCATTTAGTATATTTATGTTATAAACAGATAAAAGAAGTACAATAATTGTTCCCAAATACAGAATGTACTCTTCGAAACAAGAGTTTAAAGTATACTATTTATATTGTATATGTCTGAACAGTTCGTTTTACGTCTGTAAATAAGATTGTATTTGCCGTTAAAAAGCAGCCTGTAGTTTAATTACAAAACTGTTATCCAATGCAAGTAAGTCAAACATTCAAGACTAATTTGCAGCTTCATTTTGGGCTGAGAAGTATGAGGGCGAGTTCGATGCCCGTATGTAATTAGAATATTTATGAATTATTAATTTACATACTAATCACAGTAGTTAGCCAAAACATGGGATGATCGACATTGATTGAGAGTTAATCATAAATTTTTTCCTTTTGTACAAGTTTGATAATATAAGTACCATTTAATAATTATATTAAGGAAAACACTTCATTCTTCTCACGCCTATCCATTGCTACCTTCTCTTACATATTTAATATTTTCCTTGTGATGAAGTTGTGGAATAAACCACAACCTCAAAACTAAAATGACAAATAACATTAATAAAAGTTAAAAAAGCCTACTACGGTAATTAAGCTATAAGGGTGACCATATAAATTGGAATTTTTAAGTGAATTTTGTTTATTCCCGGCAGGCACATTGGCCTGGATCAGAAGTGAAGTGAAATGCTTCCCCTTTCTTCGACTCCAAACTGCAATTAGGAAGAAAGAGAGGGAGAATAATTTCTACTCTCTCCGTTGCGTCGTCATAGACAGTCTTCGTGCATATGTCGAGTGTACTGTGTTAATGCGTAGCATAGGGAACCAATAGACGCTTGCCTATTATACTGTACATTAGCTGAACACGTTCTAATATTATTTAGTTTTAGTTTAAATATTAAAGCTAATAAATGAGCTATTATGTGTTTGAATGTTTTTTGTTTTCAATTATTTTTGTTTACTTCGTTCTTCAAAAGAAATTACTTAGGCATACAAAAAACAAACTACAATGCATAAAATCAACTGTTTCTAGAACCTAAGAAGTTTCACGTATAAAGCGCGATAGTCCCACACACATTTTAATATTCTGGAAGTACACATTGAACTGAGTCGGAAAACATAAATGGTTTTCACGGCAGACAAATGTTTTAGAAATTACCAGAGAAAGAAATCTCCCCAAAATGCAGTTAAGTTCAGGAATTTTTGCTATGTTTGAATTTAAGAACTAAACACTTCATTGACACCCAAAAGGTAAATAATAACGATTTTAAACAAAATATAAGACATAATCCTATTACTTTAAATGAGCAATTCTTGTTTCTATCTTTGTATCTGTCGCGGATCTCGAAAACTGCTCTAACGAATTCAAAGAAATTTTGTATTTGGGTGTAGTTTTGATTTTTAAGTACACTCATTTATTTCGTGTAAAAACGCAATTTTTTGAGAAAATCTAATTTAAAAGTTTAAAAATTTTACTTAGGGTCTTATGGGTTGATTACAAAATAACAACGAAATAGTAAGTAAATAAAGCGATAAAAACAGATGTTTATAAAAAAGCCAATTTATACTGAATTAGCACGTTGGAAATAGAGTGGAATAGAACTGAGATTGAGTATTATCCAAAATCAGCTGTTCATTGAATAGTTTTTAATTACTGTAAAAAACAAGCTAATTTATACTGTTTTAGCACGTTGGAATTAGAATAAATTGGGCCTGATTTAACAATTTATTTTGTAAAAAATAAACTGTATCAGGAAACTGACACATACTTTCTCCCTCATTATAGGAACTTAATAAAAAAACATTATGTTCAGGGGGACACTCTACCTTTTCATCAGTAGAATAATAATTAAAAATACCAACTTTTTTAATTTTTTTATTTTTAAGAGTAATTTTCCCATAAAAATCCATAAAACCCAATTTTTCTCATAAACGGCTCAAACGATTTTGATTAAAATTTTTATAGTTTATAGTACTTTAGGTCCCTAATAAACTATAAAATTTTAATCAAAATCGTTAGAGCCGTTTTTGAGAAAAGTTGATTTTTCCGTTATTTTAAGGGTTTTTATGGGAAAATTACCCTTAAAAATCAAAAATTCACAAAAATGAAAAAAAGTCTGGAGATACCGTGGATTAGTACCTCCCTACCAAATTTCATCAACATCGGACTACAGGTTTAGGCTCTAGGTCTGATAACATCCACACACACACACACACCGACACACATACAGACATCACTCCGAAAACCACTTTTTTAGGTTCAGGGGGACCCAAAACGGATATTTCCACTAAAAACTCGAAAATTTTGATGAATACTATACTTTCTCCATATACCATGGTATAGGGGGAGAAAGTAAAAAGGTAAACTTGGCAAAGATGGATAAATTCTAATAGTCAATTTTTTAATATAGGCCTGGCTCATTTCTAAAAAATAGTATTGAGGTTATGTTAATCCTGCAATAATTTTTACTATATTTAGACCTGGTTTCAAAAAGCAGTTGACAGAAGATAGTAGAACTAGAACTAAAATCGTAATGAAAGCCTCTCACGTTCCTAAAGCATGTATTTGAGGTTATAATTAATCTTGTAATTACTGTTAATATAAAAATTTAAGCCTGGTTTCATAATTTTACAAACCTATGTACAAACGAGCCAAAGATTAACGAGATTATTTAGCGAATTTTCCAACTGCGAGCGAAGCGAAGCGTCCAGGGGCAGAGCCCCTAGTATTATATATAATGTTAGACAATGTAAAGTGAAAATTTGTTATCAATCTTAATTAACGTGGAATAATAACAATTCATCACTGAAACTAATAAAACTACATTAAATGGAATCTAACAAAAGAAACTTGATTACTGACAATATTATTATCAAATTGAACGGAATTGCTTCAAGAAACTAAACTACAATCACTATGTATGTGTTTCCGTATCAGTATGTTTTTAGTTTGTAAACTTACTTAGTTGGTTGAACATCTTAATTAATCAGGCAACGAATGTTAATTCACCTATTCAACTTTCGTTTTTGTTGTTTGTTCATTTATACTTGTTTCATTAAATTTAAATAAATAAGTGACTATTTGTTTATGTCTGTGTACCTGTGCCCACATCTGCACTAGTACCACTACTAATAAAGCTACTTTTACGAACCCGTTTTGTGCAGCTCGGCGTCGCAAAGTGAGAAAAACAATGGTGTTAGAAGTGCAAAAGTCAAAAAATGAAGGTCAGTTTGGATACTAATTTTATGAGATATATAAACACAAGAGTATCTCAAATGTAAACAAATGCCCATCGACTTCCAAAGTAGTATTATAGCTAAGATAAATAAATAATATATAAGTTAGTAGTTCGAATCGTTTATCTGTCTAGTATATCAGCTGCTTCTGTGACGTGTTTGAGGAATCGGAGAGTTTGATATAACACTATTTAGGCTTCGGCCTCCAGTAGCTATGTATACAACGTCTACTAATAATAATAACCGCATTAATTATTGTATTAAACAATGTTTTACGTTTTTTTAAACTAATAAAAAAAGTCCAATAATATGAAACTTTATAAGGATGAACATCACTAGATACGCCCCGAATGTTGGGTAAAAGTGTTTGATTGAATGTATTAAGTTGTTTTTAACTGTTTTAATAGCAACCGTTAACACCTGCAGAATGTGCTTAGTTATTTTCATGTCTGACCCCTGTTTTAAAAAAGGAGCTATTCCAGGTTTGGGAAAATGAAAAATTACGTCATAAAAAAATCTTCGACCTTCGAGTATTTATCTGGTCAGCTAGAAGACCTAAATGAAAAAAGACACTACCGAAATTAAACACACATTCATTTTTTTTTTTTTTTTTTTTTTTTTGCTTCTCAATGACAAACAAAGAGGGGTAACTCAATATCACTGATCTGTAGCATTCACTTATTTTTTTCATCTAATCCTTTAATGTACTCCATTTCGAGTCATCGAAATCCTGTAGCTTTTAATCATTTCAAAACATCTTCAGCATTGTTCGAAGAGATAAAAGAACTTTTGATGATATGTATTGACAGTGAATTAAGTTGTGTGTATTTATGATTTTATTTTTATTTTTTCAAAACATACTTTATTTTAATAATTAATTATTGAAATCTAATGAATTTTATTTTTTCTAACGAAAACTTATATTTAATTTAATATATTAATTTCAATGAAAGCTTTAAACTAAAAAAAAATGATTTTTGTATAAGTCATTCAATATTTTATTGATTATCCGCATACCTAACTTCACCACAAAATACTTCAAGTGAACATAAAACACTTTTTTAATGAATCATATAATGTTATTTCTCCTAAATATTGATTGAAAAAATATTTTTGTTCAGTCATAATATAAAGGTATTTAAACCGTTAAGAGGTTTTGCACTCCTAAAACCGAAGACTAACACAGTGGATACTGCAAAAATACCGAACTGCAGTAAATAAAAGGTTCCACTGTCTTCCACTAATGACGTCTTTTTTCATTCAGACATCAAAATGTACAAAATGCGTGTATAAAAAGAACCCACTAATTTAATTGCTCCTGCGAAATTTACAGTGTCACTAAATTTATTTTAAAAGCTTTTGCCACTTTGTGTAGATCTAGTTTAGTCATACATTTCTTGGCTACATTGTCTTTAATCTTGAAAGACGTTTTTAGCTGGGGTAGTAGATAAATTGCTAAAAACTTAATGGACTTCACCATAGGATTTACCATAGAAACAGCTATTCCAATAAGTAAGGTTTCACGTTACACAACAAGCACAAAACACAATAAACACAAAACACAACACAAAGTCCTTTGAAAAATACCTACATCAGTAATTCTGTGTTAGGAGTTCGGAAAGGTTGTTACAAAAAAACGTCCGAGAACATATTGGACTTTAATGTCGTGATTTTGTACATATTTGTTCACAGGATAGAGTTTCGGTGTGTTTTAATCACTAATCAGTCGTCGTATTGCACAAACACCTGAATAACTGCCTAGTAAAATACTTCAACTGCAAATTTTTACAAAGTATAAAATCATCTGATAGTGGAAAAATGAAGCAGCCTACACGAAAGTTTTGAGTAAATAGTTGCTTATTGCACAAACACTCAAGATGTTCAATTTTTAATAACAACTTTAGTAAACACTTTTAGTAAAAAAATGTAGAATTTTCAACCTTTCGTTCAAAACATTCAACATTTAGTTTTAGAAAAGAGCAATAGTTTAAGAAAAAAATTAATATTTTGCTAAGTTTGTTAAGCGAGCAATAAAGTCGTACCTACAACATAAGCTACAAAATAAATAAGTTGGATAGGAAGCAGCTATCTTTTGATACTTTTATAGATAATGGTGGTATGCAGCAGTATCTTTATCAATCAAAAAGTATTATTGTGTACTAATGAGAGTAACCTTTACTTTGTTGTTTAATTATTCATTGTCTTAGTAACGATGTTATACAACTCTTTACTTTATTGTTTTATTTTTTATTATAAAAAGATGAGTTTTGTCTATTGATCAGTTATTGAAGCAGTTTATAATCCGAGGGCTCATAAGAACTTATGTTTGTACAAAGAAGTTTGCTTCTCTTGCAGTGGACTAACACACCTATTACAACAATACCAACATAAAAATAACAAACCATAAACTAAGTTACAGTTACCAGTCACAATAGGTGTCCAGTTTGTAAACATTTAGGTTGTTTTTTATTATTTTCCTAAAAAGTCCTAAAAAAGGAAACAGCTCAGAGGGTGTATATTTTAATACTAATAAATAAACGTATAGCTTTAAGAAATGAGTTGTTTTAATTATTGTTAACTGAAAAAAGTGGTGTAAGTATAGTGCACAAGTACCAGCTTTTTTAATCAAATGAAATTAAGAAATATAATATTTTAAAACCTATTTCATTGGGTTGTTGTTTTGCCTCAACTGGAGACAACTTTATCAGACGTAGAACACTCGTAAAACAAAAACGAGTTTTAATCCAAAAATTATAAATGACCATAAAATCATATAACATTCGCCGTAAAGGAATATATTTAAAATGAGGTACAACTATAGGCTGTCATTAAATGTTGTTCAATCTCCAATTCTCAAACTTTAAATGGGTGTGATCTCCGGCATTCTTGATGCATAGATCCAGTAGTTTCTTAAATAGAGTACCAATTGGGCCAATTTGGAATAAGCAGAATTAGCGCTGTGAGGTGAATCAAACTCTGAGTAAGGCGCATAATTACGCTAATGGGAAACTATGAAAGGCGATGGTCGCTTAAGGCGGTGGCAATGTCAGGACGGTGGCAATGGAAGCGGAATCCGCCAACAACTAACCTGCCGAAGCATCTAGCCCTGAAAACGGATGAAGATGTAGCGTCGTGCCTATACTCGGTACAGTAGGTGGCCCGAACGTGATCCCTTGAGAGGGTCGCAACGATGTGCGAAGAAGAGTCTGTGTGTGAGCCTGTCTGGTGCCACCGTCATCACAGATCCTGATGGTAGTAGCAAATACTCCATTGAGGACCTGGAGGACTAAAGTGGAGAAGGGTTTCTTGCGAACAGCTGTTTCACAAGAGTCAGCAGAAATCCTAAGCCCTAGGAGAAATCCTATGTTGATGGGGGAGCAGTTGAAGTTGAATACCCAAGCTCGTTCGATACCCGGCTACAGAACCGTTCCTATGCAGCTCCTTATCCCAGAGCTCAGCAGGGCAACCCGAAGAGGCAAGGAGACGCCGCGCCGACGGGAGATCGGGAGATAGTTTTATTCTCTCTGGGAATGTCTGCTTGGAGTAGCAGGACTGATTACAAAAAAGATAACACCAGCACTAATTATGTTATGCAAAGTCACATATATCTGGCTCTTGTAGCAATACAAATTAAAATAATACAGTAAACCGTCATGAAGAACTGTGAGTAAAACTTGTAATTCCTTTTTTTCGAGAATGCATACTTTGTCATTCGAATTCAGAGTGTTCAGATTAAAATCGATTTTAATTACAGTGACACCGTAATGACCGACGTGTCTGAATATCAGATTGCATAGTGTACAGAATTACTGTGTACGTTGTATATCTGACGTGATGCTCTTGTTTCTTCTTATTAAAATCCAAGAACAACTTCTCCCACTATTCAGTCATTTTTCTCACTGACTAATACCAGACATTTCAAACGGCCGCCATTTAAAATGTGGTTGTTAGAAACAGTTGATTGTTTTGTTGTTTGTATACAACTCTGTGCCAACTTTATGTCAATTCGTTTTTGGCATGTTAAAAAACAAAATGGTGGCCGCGAAGAAACAATTATATTTGTGACATTTTAATAATAATGTAGTGAATTGCCTTTGGCACAGGAACAATACCTGAAAGTATTGGTAGAGAGTTCAGAAACACCCTGTATATTATTTGTAATGTTGAACACAAGCAAGTAACTCCATCCTCCTACTATGTTATTTGTGCAGTTGAATGTTAAATAGTATTTTACAATACAAAACATTTCAACTTTAACATTAGATTATGTAAACATTTGTAAAACGCAATTTACAAGCAATCGATCGCAATAGTTGAAACCCATAGCGGCCATAGCGATGAAGAATATGGTACTTGATTGTTGTATTGTATTGTGATTCACCATTTCTAAGGTATCGCAATATAATGCTCAATCACATGTCAAAAGAGGTTTACCTCTTGGGATTTCTTGAAGAAAGGAATGAAACATTTTCTTATGTTTACTTAAAATATCGATTTACTTGTACTTGTCAATTAATGGGAGAAGAACATGTGCCTTTGAACATACTAATGTCGTTCTTAAAGGATTTATATTTGCATACATATTTGAAACGACAAATAAATTAATTATGTAATTCATATTTTTATTAAGGGAGCTTTTAGTGCATTTATTTTCAATACATTACTTTTATATGTAATTCTCTTCATTAAGTGATTGTCTAGGCCTATAAAAACGGTATCTTGGTACTTTTTGCTAGGGTCATCAGTTTAGCAGCTATTTGCTAAAAAACTATGTTCTTCTTTGCAAAATTAATTTTGTCTTTAGTTAACTAGTTTATAATTCTTTTATAAAATGTTTACTGATGATAATTTTAAAAAATACTTTAAATACAATTCTTAGCGCAGCTTTTAAGGTTTCCAACGATATAACACCCCGTTTCTGAATAGATACGCAAGCAATCGCCATTTAATATGCGGCCGCCAACCGGCCGGGAGCCTATACGCTGCTCTACTCATACGTTTTAGTTTAACTCAAACTACTGTAAAAAAAATGTATATAAAGTGGCACTAATCTATTACATTTTTAAATATGAAATCAATATTTTATTTTAATGCTATCAACATATACCTAGTTTGGATTGGGAGAGGAGGTATCTTGTTAATGTGTCAACAAGATTCGCCACTTCTACTGAGTTTGGGTTGGGGGGAGGGGTATTTTGTTAGTGTGTGAGAGTTCGAAGAACGACATGATCCCAGCTCAATGAATCAGTTGTCACACTCAGTTTATAAATCAAGATATTACCCCAGAAGAAATAATATCAGAATTAGAAATAGTTAATACTTGTAGTATGATAAACAACTTTATCAGAAACATACAATCATCAAACAGAACTTGAAAACTTTGGATTAATTTACTAAAACTCATTGACCTTATTTTTCAATTTATCTATGCAGAACGAACAGGAAATTGGGATATGTACTTATCAACAACAATCAAAATGCTCCCATACTTCCATTCTGCTGGACATTTACCATATGCAAAATCGGCCCATTTGTATGTACAGCAAATGATGGAAATCAACTCTAAACTGTCAGAGACAGAGCTAGAGATTTAAAAAACATTTATTGTTTACAGTGGAGACGTAGTGGCAAATTTTGGCCGGGCACTTGGACAGATATGTTTATCGAGCAATGTCTCTTGCGCCCGATGAAATCTGTTGGAGTTTTAATCCATGGTAAAGGCATAACCGAAAGTACACTTTCTAAATGAATACTTGGCACCCCCTATTTTTTAAAAAGAGTATGAAGCAAAAGAGGATTTCTTGGGAACTACCATAACATTTAATGAACAGTCTGCGATTCAAGAAAGAAGAGAGACCAGTTCAAAAGTTTACTTCATGGCTTCAAGAACATAATCCGTTTATAAACGAATCTGGAGAACTTATATCATTGTAATTTGGATATATATCTGACGGGTCAGTAAATTATGCGATGAATCAGTGATCAATAGTGAACAGGCGTATGAAGTAGGCAGCGATGCCAAATATGTGCGGGGAAAACTTCGGTGAGTTAAAATTACGCATGAAGGACAAAGCTCAGACTCAGGCCAAGCCAAGGAATTTAAAAGTTCGATCGAAGGAAGTAGTAGTCAATCCCCAGCAGCCCTTTAATAGAATTGTATGTATCTGCGATAACCCATTGCAATTAAAATAATATCTATCCTTCAAGTTGTCTTCGAGACCTGCAGCCATATTCGATAAAATGTCACTCCGCAATGGAACGAAATCTTAGTTTATGAAAATATTTTAAAATGGCATGCAACATCATACCATAGAGGTACGTGGATATTTATGATGCGAAATTTGTAATAGGCGGAGGATTTTCAATCCATTATGTGAGCTGGCCAAATGGTGCCTACTATGGAGGAATTGTAAATACATATTGTGACTATGTTATATCCAACTATGGATATACCAATACTTACTGTCGTCTTCGATGAGCATCCAACTATTAAAAATATTAAAAATGAAGAGCAACGTACATCAGCATCAAAGAAAAATTCTTGTGACATAAAAAATATAGAATGCTATGTTTGAAAACAAAGATGGCAATAATCAGGCTATACAATATTATAACATAGACATGTTGATCAAACAGCACAGTGATATTAGGACAATTATTTTGTTTACGCAAGCAATGACGGGATGCGATAACACATTCTGCTTCCATGGTTTAGTAAAGATAAAAGCAGTTGAAATAGTTCAATCTTCGGCTGCAGCTAAGCAACAAGCGACTGTATTTCTACTTGAAAGTACAATAAAAGAATAGCTGCTAATTAATGGAGAAAGATTTGCACTTCAGCTATATGGACTGACTAGGTAAATAAATTTGAACGAAGCTCGTTACTTCAAATTTATGAGCATGGCTAAAAAGTCTAGGTTACGAGCAAACTTAGATATGACAAAATTACCACTAACAACTGAGGCATGGCAGCAACATATAATATTAAGAGTAGGCTATATTTGCAAGTACAAATGGTTAGGAAATAGTTTACCAGCTACAGAATGGGGTTGGAAGTTAGAGGTCGTAAATGATGGTGGAGGCGAAAAGTATGTACGTCACCCTGTAACTTGAAGCCATTTGCACAGAATGATTTGTTACAAATAGTATCATATTATACTGTTTTAAATTTGTTTGTATGAGATATTGTGGATGCAGGAAGTCAGGTTTGCTTTGTAAAAATATGTACGAGCACTGCAGTGGATATTCTTGCAATAATACCCCGACCATGGATGAAATCAAGCCACAATTGATGATAGCTGAATTATATTTAATTTAAGTATTTTTACAATAATTTTATTTAGGTACTTTTCATTAAGCAACAATTTAATCAATCAATATTATAAAACAATTGTTAATAAAAAAAGTACCTGAATTAAAAAATTGAAAAAATAAAAAAAAAAAAAAAAAAAAAAAACTGGGGTCCATGATGCTGTGGACAGGTACTGATTATTACTCATAGAATAGAATCAGTTACAGTTTGCTAAGCTCCACAGCTCCCGGTTGTTCCAAGTTCGGGACAAGGCGGATCCATAGGTGGTGGATAATAGACCTTCAATATTAATTAGTCAAAACTCCCCCGAACCAAAACTTGCAAATGCTTAAAATAACAAAGAAAATCTGCTTATTTTTTTTAATAGTTTGTAAAATGTTAGTATGCTTATAGACCTACAGTACCATTTTAAATCATAATATGCTATCAGTTCTGACGTAAAAAACAAACTTACTACGTTTCATTAACAAAGAGACAGCGAGTGTTGCCGCAACAATAAATGGCTAGCATAGTGTCGCACGGGCACTAATAGGCCTACTTTGAATTCTGTAAGTGTTCCCGAACCCCAAATTGTAAAGTTAGGTACATATTTTGTAAGAGCAAGAGCTGCGCTACAACTTTTATCTGTCATATTTTTCGATATTATAACAAATAAAAGCTGTTTCACAAACTTCATAAAATATGAATTTTCACTAGAAAATTTTGCATATTTTAAGCAACAAGTCCAAATAAAATTTTTTTCTAACTACCCCTACAAAATACCCTAGAGAAATGAAACCCTACAAACCACATCAATGTAAATTGAAAACCGGCGGAGTTATGAGAAATAACAAAAATACCTTTGAAATAGATGTTCAAGGGAGTTAGAGTGGGGAGCACAAAGATAAGGGGCGGGTACTTTTGAGGAAGTACTCCTCTAATTAGGTCCTAACAACTGGCAAAATATCAGCTTGTCTCTAATTTCTTCCTACACAAAACCTTCATTGCCTGGGCTAAAAAAGGTGTACCTCCGAGTCAGAAAATGTGACTTTTGTTAAAAACTGACTTGTTTTGTCGATCATATTAAAAAATTCTAGCACCATACAGAACAGTTTTTCTTCCTAGTTGTCTTTCTTTTCTTTTCCTCTTTGTACATTTCAAAGCTGCTTTGTTGCATCTAAAACTCTTTCTTTGTCAATATGATGCCTATTGTACAGTAACTTCCAGCATAATAATACTTGC
>JAGFPH010002464.1:33773-50645 GCA_018207615.1 Philaenus spumarius | reverse complement strand
TCACAAACAGATATGATTTTATTGTACGTATAGATTTAAATATATACAAAAATAAAAACATCAACTTAGAGAATGATGTGATGAAAAAAATAATAAAACGTGAAAAACAAGACCATATCCAAAAAGTAGCGAGATTGCGGGAGTATGGGTAAATAACTTATCATAAGTTATTGGTTATCAGCCAGCAGAATTGGTTTATATTTTTGTTTTTAGTTTACCTAATAACTCCTTACTATAAAACTCTTAATATTTTAAAACTCAATGATTTACGTTCTATCATATTTTTAACTATGCTAAATTCTGTCTTACAAACTAGAGCGCCGGCATACCTGGCAAAAGGTTTCGTATATTCATCCGACATAAGTGCAAAGAGCACAAGAAGAGGATCTAATACGCTCACTATACCACTACCGTAATGTTTCATTTACTGTGTCCACTGCCGCTTACGGAATTCACTCCCGAAAGCAATAAAGTTGGTTAACGGCCTAGTCCAGTTTAAAAATAAACTAAAATCTTATTTTATAAATAAAGTCGAAGCAGTATCTTTGCCGTGAGGTGATTAGGTTACAGATTTATATGAATGGGTGTATGAATGTTTGTAAGAAAGAGTGTAACTATATGTAGTATTTTTTAAGTAATTGTAATTGATAAAATTATTAATCGAGCGAAACGCTCGGTTTTAGCTCGACCATTCGGCATTTCGTCTCGGTTTTAGCTCGACCATTCGGCATTTCGTCTGTGTGTCTGTCTGTCTCACGGTCTCGGTTTTAGCTCGACCATTCGGCATTTCGTCTGTGTGTCTGTCTGTCTCACGGTTACGGCCAAACGCCTTGACCGATTGTCATGATTTTTTGCACGAATGATCCTTATTCCTAGGCCGAGCCATATATATATGGTTTTTTCCATTTTTTATTTTTAACCTTTTAAATAAAAAAAATGGCGGCCGCACCGATTCTCTCAGCGTAAGCTTTTTTCCAAAGCCAGTTTGTGGTTTAACCGTAAGTCGAATTGAAAAACTAATAACATTTGGCGAGTAGCAAATTTGATGTTCTACAAAATTGTTTTCTTGATTTTTTCCGTATCTCTAACGGTAAGCTCACAAAAATGGCCGCAAACTTCAAATTTGTTAAAAATCGTCCAAGTTTTTTAAATTTTAACCATGTTTTTATACGTTTATTCTTTAGCCGCTGTGACTGTGAGTGAGTTGTGGTTACTTCCTTACTGGCACACTAATTTTAACCTAAACTCAAAGCCACATTTGTTATTTTCAACGAGCGAGGTCTACTGTTCACAGAACTACAGTAAAATTTGTTTCTCTTTTTAACTAGTAGTTCTATGAACAGTAGACCTCGCTCGTTGAAGTAACAAATGTGGTTTTGAGCTTAGGTTAAAAATAGTGTGCCAGTAAGGAAGTAAGCAGAAGGTTTAGCCAGTGAAACATTATTTTGAAACATTATTTTTTCCCACGATTCCGGGGTTTCTACTTCTCGTTGTTTTTCTTTTCTTGAGCTTTAACTGCTAAAGATTTTCTTTTAGGGGACATTGTGTTTTAACTAGGTTAATAACGCGTAAGGTAGCTACAAATATCGCGTTATTGAGGGAAAACATAGAATTAAATATTTACATACTTAAATAACTAAAACTTAACAATGTATTTTCAGTTCCATATCATATTCCAATATTAGAAATAATGAAAACAAACGATGTTAAAGCATCATGATAGTGATCTCAATCCATGTACCAACACTTCCAGTCCAACGGTAATTTTTTGTAAGTCCTTTATCACCGCGAGGTTTCATTTGTTTCATCTCATTTTTCAATTCAAGTAAAGCGAAGACAAATAATTTTATGGAATAATAATTTACAAGTATACAGTTCAATTCTTTGATTTATTCTCTACACTTTCTAATAATAATATGTCATTTTTGGGCAAAGGATATAGTATTCCTAAATTACTATTCAAAATAGGCCTAGTTTTGTTAGCAGTCTTGTAGTAGGAACATAAAAACTGATGTTTTCAAAATAAGAAATTTGAAATTGATAAATATTTGTATACAGTTCTATTAAAAACAAAATTATGAAACTTTTTTACGTTTATGAAAAAAATTACAAAAAATTTTACTACTTTTTATGTAGGCCTAAAGTTGAACTTTTTCCTTTCGTTACAACATGCCTGTTTCTTGAGCTAATAACTTTGTTAATTATTAGTCATTTTTTTACTGGCATATATGAATTATTTGACCTTTATCTACAAAAAAGCTATGGAACACTTTTGAATTGGTTTAGAATAAACGTATAAAAACATGGTCAAAATACAAAACCTTTTACGATTTTTAAGAAATTTGAAGTTTGCGGCCATTTTGTGAGCTTACCGTTAGAGATACGGAAACAATCAAGAACACAATTTTGTTTAAAATCAAAATTTCTAGGCAAAATGTTATTAGTTTTTATATTCGACTTACGGTTAAGCCACAAACCGGTTTTGGAAAAAAAGCTTACATGAGAGAAAGGGGTGCGGCCGCCATTTTTATTTTATTTAAGGGGATAAAAATGAAAATTGGAAAAACGCATATATGTACATAGCAATCCACTGCGCATCCACTTCGTGAGTGCTAGTTACCGTGGACTACTAAATTTAGTTTACTAAATTAAAACGCGATTTGATGAAATATGAACAGCTATTTTCGAAAAGTCAACAACAACAACTTTTAAAAGCAAAATGTACAAATTGGTCTAGTGAAGATGTAGCAAAAGCTGTCACAATTAGGTGTATTTCAAAAAAAGCTTTTGCGTATGTTAGAGATACATTAAAATACCCCTTACCAAGCGAGGCTACAATAGGCAGACGGTTGTCACAGTTTTCTACTCCTCCTGGATTTTTAGATATAAGTTTTAATTTACTTAAAGGACAATCAACAATTTTAAGCGATGATTTTCATAAAGACATTGTTATGTGCTTTGACGAGATGAAGGTGAAATCCGATATTTGCTATGACGCCGCTCAAGATATGTTTAGAGGACCACATGTAAGTGTTCAAGTAATTATCATTAGAAGCCTAACTGGTGAGTGGAAACAGCCGATTTATTATCAATTCGACCAAAGTGTAACGGTTGAATTATTTTTTGAATGAGTCAAGTTAATTGAAGAGTCGGGGTTTCGCATGCGTGCTTTTGTAAGTGATATGGGAGGACCTAATTGAAAGCTAGGAGCAGGCTTAAATGTAAGTCCTCAGGCGTCTTTCATAGCTAACCCAAGCACAGAAAGTCGTAAGATTTGGGCATTCTATGACGTTCCTCATCTGCTAAAACTAGCAAGAAACCATATTTTAGAAGAAGGATTTAGTATTACGTTTGAGGAGCAAGTTAAGCAAGTATCTAAGGATATTTTGTTTCATTTAGTAAACAAACAGAAAGAAGGAGATTTAAAGTATGCATATAAAATAACCGAACATCATTTATTAATATCGGGAAGTGAAAGGCAAAATGTAAGAAAAGCAGCTGAACTATTGTCCAGAACTGTGGCTAAAGCAGTATCATATAATTTTCCAGGCAATGACCATGTAGTTGATTTTATTAACACTATTAACGACGGGTTTGATGAACTAAACTCGAGACTTCCTCACCATCCTACTAATAAATTAAAAAGTGCGTACGGTACTAGTTTACAGGACCAGGATGTTATTTTAAATAATTTTTATGATCTTTGTTCTTCTGCCAGAGTAATAGGTAAAAAAGAACTATTACCTTTTCAAATAGGCTTTATGGTTTCAATTCAAAGTTTACAGGGCATATTCAAGGAGTTAGAAGCCGAAGGTTATAAATATTTATTAGCAGCGAAGTGTAATCAAGATGTTTTGGAGTCCTATTTTTCTCTAATTAGAGGATTTGGAAAATTGTATGACCACCCCCTCCCCACAGTGGTGACACATCGAATAAAATACCTGTTATTTAGCAAAAGTGCATGTGACATATTAAAAACAGGCAATTGTATTTCTGAGCAGTATGAAACGTTAAGTGTTGACGTTCTTAAAAAAATAGACTTGGCAGAACCAGTACAAGATTGTGAAACTTCAGACTTGAAAGAAGACGAGTTGGAAGTGGGCGATGTCTATAATGAAGAATTTATTTCCATTGCAGAA
Source organism: Philaenus spumarius (assembly GCA_018207615.1). NCBI lineage: Eukaryota > Metazoa > Arthropoda > Insecta > Hemiptera > Aphrophoridae > Philaenus > Philaenus spumarius. Next base: position 46,506 of record JAGFPH010002464.1, on the reverse strand, counting down.
TCACTGATTGATCAGTTGACTGAAATCACTAATAACAAACTAGTTTACCCCGAAGAGAATACAGATTTACTCAAAATGTTAGCTGGTTATGTAGCATACCGTGTTAATAAAAAAGGCCTTAAGACTAATTTTCAATATGGAGAAAAAACTGGAAACTCAAAGAGTTCTGACTGGGTTTCGGTTTTGTCAAGAGGAGCCCTAATAAATCCGTCATCAAAATGGTTAAGCATTGTTTTAGAATTTGATAAAGACTTTCAACGATTTCACGGTGATGGCTTGAATAACAGTCCTCAAGTGATGAAGAAGCCGATTGATATAATTAAAGGAAAGTTCAGTGAGTGGACAATTTTGCTATTGCAACATATGTTAGAACTCGATCCTTTATAAGAATGAAAGAACTGAACAAGAAGAAAGAACTTAAAAGAGCAATGAAGCAAGATGAAACATCTGACACTGCACGAAAAAAATCAAAGAAGATGCACAAAATAAAGAATTGATGTAACGATTTAGGTCAAACATAAGGTACTACTGTTTAATAATTTTTAGTGTGGTAACATTTCTAAATGATTAACTTAAATATATATATTATGTTGACTTGTAAGGATTCCTTTTAAAAATCTTTTCAATATGTATTTAAATTGGTTTGTACAACTGTTTTGACATTTTTATTTTATTTTTTTATAATGTATGTAGAAGATTTTTTCATTAATGAAGTACTACATATGAAAAATCATTCTCAAATAACGTAATTATTATTTAACCCCTGAACCTTTTTAAAATACAGTTTTGTTAGTAAGTTTCACTATGAAGACAATAATTTGAGTTCGATTGTACTTGTAAAACCGTTTAAAGATATTACAATCAATTATTATACTGTAAGCAGTTCTTCAGTAGTAAACTAACTTAGCCTAAAAAACATAGTAAACTAAATAAATTCAAAACAAATTGTTTGACATGTAAGTCAGTGTTATTGAGAATAATAATAGTCTAAGTACTGTAATACGAATTGCCAACCATAAGCTTGATAAAATCGCTTCCTATTAGGATTAGAGTAGAGCAGTTACATAGTGGACCGCGAGGCCGGCTTGGTGCAGATGACGTCACGGCATCACAGCCAGATGCGCGTGAGCCCTACCGTCTTGGTTCTAGTTACCGTGCAGCAATCCACTGCGCATCCACTTCGTGAGTGCTACCGTCTTAGTTCTAGTTACCGTGGACAGACACACAGACCAAATTCCGAACGGACGAGCTAAAACGGAGACCTCGCTTCGCTTGGTCAATTAGTTGCTTTATTTTTTTGTATATTGTTTGTATTTGTTACAGTATAATATTGTTTTTATTTATATTTTATAAATTAATGTAATTTATGTAATGGGTTAGATGGAAGAGAGGACTATAAAGTCCTAACTCGCCCTAATAATAATAATCGAAAGCCTGAACTGGTTTAATTATCGACATCATTTTTAAACGTTTATACTAGGAAAGTTGGATTCTTTTCAACTTAAAAATTAACTCTGTTGAACAATGAATTTAATTTCAACTATTGAGCAATGCCTGCACAGAAACACATGAAGCAGTACTAAGTCTAATATGTTACAAACTGTCCTCTTTAAACCAGAAACTTTCCTCTGCACTTTGTTCAGGCGACCGTGATCGATACATTGACAATAGGACAGACTTCATGACAACTGTAAATACAACCTTTATAGAAAAGTTTTGTAAAGCATTGATTGCTGAGAACCTCTCCGATTATTAACACTGGCGGGTATTACTTCCACCGTACATTTGAAGAAAACAATGATCTGTTTCAAATGGTTATTAAGAAAATAGTTATGTTCTTACCATATTTATCTTATTTTTTACATAAGTGAACTTGTTTAACTGGATGTAACTGAGTATAATAAGTGTAATTGAGTGTGACTTGATAATTGGGCGTAACCGAGTTTAGCTGAGATTGACTAAAGTTAACTGGGTGTAACTGAGAGTAACTGGTTAACTGGGCTTAACTAAGGTGTGGGTTTAACTGAATACCTTGGTATATCTTGGTAACTGATATATTACTTGCCTGAGCAATCTTAAACCAACAAAAATTGGTAACTCAGTCGTAAGTGTGAGTAACTGGGTATAACTGGTTGTAACTTAATGCTTCTAAGTGGAACAATGTATTACTGGGTGTATCTTTATAGTTGGGAGTAACTGGGTTTTTGAGTATAACTGGGTTAGTTGGTGTAGCTTGTTGTAATTCAGACTAAATGGATGTATCGTATCACAGAGTAACTGGGTGTCACGGGGAGTAAATAAGTATAACTTGGAGTAGGCCTACTTAGGCGTAACTGGGAGTAACTGTGTTTAACTGAGTAGAACTGAGAGTCATGGGGAGTAACTAAGTATAATTGGTTTACTGGGTGTAGCTTGTTGTAATTTAGAGTGGCTGGATTTATCGTATCAGGAAGTAACTTAGTATAACTGCGTGTAACTGGAACAACTAAGTGTAACTGAGTATAACAGACCATAAAATATGCTACACCATACACAAATTAAACGCAATAACTTTTTACCAATTAATATGTATTTATTTCCTTACAAGAATAAAAACATTTCTACGCCTATTTGTATATTAATTTTGTAGGATTTGCTGTTTGGAGAGTAAATAAATGTAGTCTATCGTGAGCAATCAGAAAATAGTAAAACAAAATAATCCTCACTTTGAAAGTTACGCAATTTGTCTTCTGAATCAGTCCTATTATAAACACCAGCTCGCCTACATTAATGAACAAAAAATGCACTTTTATAAAACTTAAACTTGTAATCAATAACAATTAAACACATATGCAGACTTCCAAATTTCCTTAAACTAGAGAACAACAGCATTTCAGTTGGCAAAATGAAATAATATAATTTTTTCATTTAAAACATATCTTTAAAAAAATTAGTTTTGTGATTTTTCAGACACCCTGAATATTTTGATCTTATTTTGTCACACCCTATAGGTAGCCTCAATCTAGGTATTTTAGTTTGTACATGTATATCTATCCTTTCAACGTCAACTAAAGCTGATATATTGCAATGTAGATGCAATAGTATCAGTTCAGGTTATTACTGACGGACTTGGTTGGATATCCAATACATGATTAACTCTTTGTTATTTTTTAACTCGAGGGAGCAGACTGGGTGGCAGGGTTAACAAAGCGGTGTCAGAACCATTTTAATCGGAAGTACAAATGTAAATGAAAATCGCCAGTTATATGGGATTTAACAATGGTTGTTAGTGACGTGGTTGGTACAAAGTGAAGCGTTCGTTATTTAATAAAAACAAAATATTACAAAGTGAAACATCGGAATGCATTTACTGGTGACCATGTAGGTTTACATAACGCAAACTACCGATCTGTCTGTATACAATGTGTGTTCAAAATCAACCCCAAGTATTTGATTTTTTGGGTAAAAAAATTTAAAACGTTGCTATGAACATATACTTAAAAAAAACTGAATATTTTACCGTTTAGAAACCTATTTATCTATAAAGTATTAACAACAGGAACAGTGGGGATATAAATTGTACTCTAAGCTTTCGCTTTGCTTAATAGTTTCAACGTTTTTGTACCTTATCTCATGGGTAACTAGCCAATGAAATGTTGAATTGTATGCTGGAAAGTATTCAAATAAGTCGATCTGAACCGCTGACGTGATTTGGGCGATTTTTCAAAATTAAAAACTATATATAAATTATACTCACGAAGGCGCTGAATAACTGAATTTGTTTGAACCTGAGTCTCCAAGTGGCTCACGTGTTGCTTCGTTCCACTTGCAGTCGCTTTGCAAGTTTGCATCTCGATATTGCGTCATCGGATTATGGACTGTTTTTTCGCTGACAGTGGACTCTGATCCGCGTGGATTTGAACCGGGTACTTTACGTTTTGATCGATTTTGGGAATTCAGACAGGCTATTATTACAAGGTAGCGTGAAAAACAAAATGTGCAGAATAAACTCCTATATAGTTTTTATTTGATAAAATCCTCAAAAAATTTCATTTTGGTACGAAAATCTCGAACAATTTTACTTCCTGTCAAAAAACGTGCTTCCGTTGGTTGGATTTTTTTGGCTAACGAACTCGTTCGAACAACTTATGAAACCAACTAGTATACTAAATTTGGACCAAATCGGAAGTAGGATGCGCCGCTAGAGTACGAACACATATGTACGTATATATTATGGTATAAATAAATATTGAGCTTGACTGTGAGATTATATATACTTGAAGATATACTTGATATACAGGGATGTTTTTAACTTTGAACACAAAATCTCACAACTAATACGTTTATTAACTCAAACGCGTTTCAACGACAAAGTCACCGTCTTTAGTGATGCTCGAGCTACAATAGTAAAATTATAACTAACTGACTATTATATAGAAGATGACGACTTTGTCGTTGAAACGCGTTTGAGTTAATAAACGTATTAGTTGTGAGATTCTGTATTCAAAGTTTATTCTGTTAAGTATATTATGGTATATATATATATATAACATTTTTAACGACACCCCGAAACGTGTTCTGGTGACCTTGATCGGTGCTCATTAACCTTAGGTCTCACCTTAAGAGTAACTGCAAGAGCTCGAAATTCCTACGGCAATGCACTAATAAGTTCAAATTGATTTAAATTATCCAATTGGCTACGTGCTTTTTAAATCGAACATTGAAATTTGCATTTATATCTTACTAGCTGACCCGTACGGCGTTGCCCGTGGTGGTTGGTATTTTCAGTCTTTTTAACGTAATTTTATTCTTTTTAAGTGTTCAGTCAGTGAGTGGTATCTGGCTTTTATATATATAGATCTTAAATAATAAAAGCTCTATTATCATAATAATAAAAGATCTGAAATTATGATTTTAGTAACTTTGATCCCCCCAAACCCCTCCTAAAATTTCGAAATTGTTCATACCCTTTCTTAGTGAGCACCTTTGGCCCTAGAGGAAGCTACATACCAAATTTCATTCCAATCCGTCCGGTAGTTTTGAAGAAATCTTTTTTAATAACTTTGATCCCCCAAACCCCCCCTAAAATTTCGAATTTTTCAAACCCTTTCTTAGTAAGTACCTATGGCCCTAGAGGAAGCTACATACCAAATTTTATTTCAATCGGTTCGGTAGTTTTTGAGAAATCGTGATGAATGAGTCAGTGAGTGAGTGAGTGAATGGTATTTCGCTTTTATATATATAGATTGCAATATCTTAACTGTACATTTTTAAGACTTTATTTTTAAACTTTTTTTAAGTTGCATTTATGTACGTTTGAGTGTTATATCAAGTATTATATTCTTGAACGTATGTGCGTTAGTATAACTACTGTGAATCTGTGATTGGTGTATAACTACGATGAACAAAATATATCGTGGAGTATTTGTGTTTTTAAAGAATGTTTGCTTTGTAAGATCATTGTAATGGATCTGTGCTACAAGTATGTACAGTATATAATTTAATATAAATTAATTATAAATTGAAATGAGTTTAGAGAGACTAGTAGTCGAAATTTTTGTAGATTTTTAAATATAGGGGAGACCGGGGAAATGGCGATCACTTAAGGTTTGGTGTCGAATTACACAAAGTCATGAAAATTGATGACAAAAATAACTCATACTACAAATATAATCTTTTATCTTTTGAATCCCCTTGGTAACAAAATATTAAATATTTTAAGATATTTTAAAATTACAGCTTTACATAAAAGAAATTTTTATAAAAAAAAACTACATTGTTCGGCATTACCCCACCATCCGGGGTAATAACATACATAGTGTACGCTATTACCCCATATTATGAAAAACCCATGTGAAAACAAAAGTTTTAAAAATGATAGTTTTAACACATTTAATAGTAAAAATGTTAAAACATTCAATTTGATTTTAATTTTTGCTTTTAATTTCAACCAAAACGGTTTGTAAGAATTGGTGAAATCTCTGCAACAGAAATACAGAAATAGTCTCGTTTTTATTAACTGCAGTTGAGGTTGGGATAATTTGTTGTGATGCCGGTTGTAATTCTTTAGTTTTGTCGTCCTACATTTCATAAATAGCTCTAACATCTGCAACCAAGAAGGCTTCCTCAGTAAAAATTCCTGGATTAAGTGGTTAGATCCCGTTGTATTGAAACCATTTACTCCTTTTTCCTTGTTTGCTACCTTGATGTAAGTTAAGCTTTTTGAATATAGTAGTTACATCTGAAACGATGAATCTCGTTTTCCCGCTTGAAGATAACACACTCTTGATTAAACACAGTTTTCAGAGGGCGATAGAACATAATGTTCAAACGTTGTAGCCTATGAGACGGCTATGGTGGTATTAACAGCAAGACCACACCATTGTCCTTACAGAAGTTGTAGATTACAAAATTGCCATAATAACACATGTGGGGAAATGACGAACATGATCCTGGGTAATGGCAAACAGTTAGTTCGTGATTACCCCATTTGTCGCCATGTTCTTTTTCATGGCATATTAAACATTAAATTACACTTCTTAAACATCACACCATAGGCTAGATATACTAAAACGAGTGTTGATTATAGTATCACTGAATAAATAAAGTAGATTTAAACAGATTTGTATTTACCCTGTTTTAAATATTTGTTGAATTTAACTGGCAGAAACAGTTTTTTGGTTATATCACTAACAAACCTAGCAATTTAATGAAGCCAGTCCAAGCGTGGTAATTTGACCTTCCCACGTGGTAGGTAGCAGCACCAAACAAACTCTATATTCAAACACAATAAGCAAAAAATGTGAAGTTCGGCATTACCCAGGTGATCGCCATTTCCCCGGTCTCTAGTGTGTATTTGTTGAGAACTCTAACAGCTGCAGCTCACTCAACTTTAATATTGTAAATAATTCGATCACGCAGCTAAATCGTTGACGTAAGCAAATTTCAAAAATTAAATGCATACGTTTTAGGGTTTCACCAACAATTTGTGAAATTAGTATATTCACGAAAGCGCTGAATAGCTGCGTCTGTGTACTAAATATATTAGTAGAATTTGTTTGCACCTAAGCTACCAGCGCGCTGCTTCATTCCACAGGCAGCGGAAATAACTTTCTTTGCGAGTTTGCACCGCGACCTTGCGGTTACGGGTTATAGACTGGCTCGCAGCGTACAACCTTGGCTGTCGGCCTCGGATCAGAAAATTCCCCCCCCCCCCTCCACGGACATATCCCCCACGTGGATTTGACCGGGTACTTTTATGGTATTTTACGAATTGATTGATTTTGGAGAAACCAAGCGAGCTATAAGGTCGTATAAAAAACAAAATGTGTTATATAAAACCCTAAAACAAATCATTGCAGTACAAAAAATCTCAATAAAATATTTACTTCCTGTCAAAAACGTGCTTCAGGTTGTTGGATTTTTTGGCTAACAAACTCGTCCGAGCGACGTAGACAACTGACTAGTGTACCAAATTTGAACCAAATCGGACTTAAAATACGGCCGTTAGAGTACGAACACATATTATACATATATATTTATAACATTTCTGATGACACCCCAAAACGAGTTCTGAGTACCATGATCGGTGCTCCCTACTTTAGGTCTTACCATAAGGGTCCTGCAATAACTCATCTTTCCTATGTAAATTCGCTAAAAGTATTAAATTTAACGTTTCTGGGCCGATGACTGTTATAAGTTGAAATCATTTAACACTATTTTAAAAACTTACAAACAAAACAAAAAGAATGAGTTTAGACAGTATATAAAAATTTAACGTGAAATGGCAATACCATAATGTATTTATTTCCTTTACACACATGTTTTATAAGTGTAAGGTAAAAGAACTACACAAACCCCAAAGACGTGTCTGCAGGTAAGTAGCAGAAACAATTTAATTTGTTTCTTAAGGGTTTCATCCAGTAAACCCTGGATGAAACCCTTGTAAAAAAATAACAGATGTATCATCTTTAACATAGATGTTATTTAAATGGGGAAAAGTTATAACTTTGATTGGCCATTATGTTGGATAGAGTCAACATACAGACCTCCGGTTTGAGCCAATCATTTTCTTTTATCAATACCATTAAAATGAGGTGTCACTCAATAGGGGTTCTCATTTAAAATTTTTGACTTACCCCCAAAAAACCCCATTTTTGGGGGAGGGTTTGAAATTTACGATACACCAAAAACTCCATTTTTGTTCATGTTAACAATCCCCAAAGCAAATCTGTTTATTGCCATTAGACAAAATAATAGGGGGGCGGGACTTTTCAGATACCTGGTAGGCCTATGTACTAAAAACAGTGACACAAATGTTCAATTCTAAGTATTTAAACAACATGGAAAGTAAACAGTATGTTATTTCTGTGATTTAATACTGAAATTTTATTTAAAAAGTGTAGTTTGTTAATAGTTTACCGTAAATGAGTATAAATAGCATATCGGGAGTTCTGAGATGAGGCCTATAACATTTCACAACTTTAATAAACGTAAGTTTTAGAAACAGTTGTTTTACGTCTGTTTAGTTTTTACTTTGTGATTACATGCATTATGGTTGGAATTGACTTTGTTATATATTACTACCTTTTTGAACTTGTTTACAATGATTTTTTTCTATTTAAAATCTATGGTACTTTTATTAAATTTTACTACTAAAAAAATTATTGAAAAAAATTATTCAAATATAACGCTTGAAATTAATAAATCCGGTCAGAATCTTACCCGATCGGAAATTAATAATCAAAACATAAAAATTCAGCCATAAAGCAAATGGATAATTCCGTATAAAATCAACCGATAAAAATACATTTTGAATCAGCATACCTCAGATTTACATGATTTTTGTACCAACTAACTATATTACAAGCTATTTTTTTCAACTTCTTAAGTAGGATTTTTAATATCAAATTTTTAAATTGCGGATATAGCCAAATTTGGCAAATTTTTGCGTGATACAAATACTCGTTCATTTGCAACCGATAATACTAGACGGATGTCTGTTGGCTCATTTTAAAGCTCATAGTAAATGCTAAGTGTTATGTATTGTGAACTTTTAGTGTTTTAGGTTAAGAATGCCACCAAAAATGCAATTTATTTATTTGACTAAAGATTCTTGATTTTTTAAATATTATATAAGACAATATGGGCAAACCTTTTCTTACTGAGACCCCCCCTTGAGTTTTCTATTTTTATGCTTTGAAATCAAAATTTTGCAAAATGCTTTCTTAGTACGCTTCTATGACCCCAAGAGAATATACATTCAAATTTGGTAATTTTATCTAAAGTAGTTTCTGTTCTACGTCAGGGCAAAGCTTATATTATATAGATATAGGTTAGTAATAAACAAATATCTAGAAAATTAAACAATCAGCTGTTAAATAACCTTAATATAATAAAAAACGGTGACATAAAATTTAACTTAATATTAATACAATTGTTTTCCTACTTACTTTCTAATTAATACTGTTTGAGAAGCGTAAGTTGCGTGTTCGCCAAATATCCGAGGGAGTCGGGTGCGAACAGTTTGGCGGGAGTTGCGGCACTGAATAAGGTACAACAGCTTACACTGAGGGAAATATCACGCATGCGCACTGTCTGTATAGGAGGTGGGTGTAATTTGCACATAATACGACGTCAAGTCCAACACAGGGATACAACATACATAACACTTTTTTTTTTAGAGAAAATACTTAACAAAATGTAAAATGTTCAGACATAATATAAACTCAATGGAAAGTAAGAATGTCTTGTATACAGGATGATGTAATGCGTGCAGATAATTCAGGTGGCCTTATGGGTCAAAATAAAGAAATAACTTCCTGTAAACATAACGCTTCATAACATATAAGATGTTTAACGTATAAAGTATATTCTGGAAGTGCTTCTCAAAAAACACAACGACCGGCGCTAGGTATGCAATTGGCGCATTACACTTTGATATCACGGTAACATACCTAACGGTGGAAAGGCGTTACCAATAGAAGTAACTTTAAATCGAAATTGTTCAAATTCATCATTATTAAGGTCTGCTGTACTGGCGGAAATCTTGGATTTTTATACCATAAGAGCAATGTTAAATTTCAAACCATTTATTTTGTTTATTTTATATCATAAGATTGTTTGCAAGGTCTCATTTTAAGCACAATCACAATACGCATCTGTTTTGCATTTTAGATTATTTTTAATGCTTTTCATTTGTTATGTAATTGACATTTTGTAAGTACAAAGTTTGAATTTTTTTCCTAAAACAATAAAAAAATAATAATGAAAAGTAATTTGCAAGCCGGATCTGAAATTTTATAAAGAATATTCAGTTTTTTTTTCAGCACTCAATTACAAAAGATGGATTTATAAAATGGTTTAAAATAAGGCAATGTCAAAACGCTCAGCTGCAAGAAATTGCACTGTTTAGATACAGCAATAGAGAGAAGCGCTTGCGTTTCCGGTTGCTTTCTCGTTTACTGGAGCAGACCCTTAAATTTGTGCTTTGGGTACGGTGTTTCATTCTATCACTAATCTGAACCTTCACTTGTTCATTTGTGAGTAGGTTAACTGGTCTCTTACAATGTACATTCAGGGTGGTTGTGAAATGTGCCCAAATAATTCAGGGAGTGGTCATTTTGTTGTTAACTCTATAACGGGGGCACTCCACATTAAAAAACGTTTTGTTTATTTTTAAAGCAACCTAATTATTTTATGAGATGGTTGGTTATAGGTGACTTTTTCCATAAGTTTTAGTCCCCCACCCCCTCCCCCTGGGGGGGGGGGTAATTTTTACTGATTTAACTAGGATTCACTGTGGCAGACATAACTCAAGTTGTATTTTATATAGCCTCATAATATTTTTATTTTAAAAAGGGCATTCCATACTACAATTTGTAGTATGGATATTAAATTATATAAAATATTTCTGTAAAAAATATGTTTTTTAAACATTTTAGTAAAATCTTCTTTTTAAATAAAATATTTTTTTAAATCTTTATTAATAGAACTAATGTATATCCATAGGTTTTACAATGAAATGTCCTCTTCAAAATAAAAAAAAATTAAGAGGCTATCTCAAATACAACTTGAGTTTCCCGAAAAAGTTTCAAATTTGGAAAAACTAAACAGCCTCTTTTGTATGAACTCAATACCATAGCGCACAAAAACAGCTGTTCATATAAAAAGCTTAGCATCACGCCATGTTTGTTTACACATTCACTACCTACCATAGCAACTTTAATCAACATTTATAATCAGTTTATTATTATTCAAAACCAACAGTTTTTTGGGTTAGATTGACCAACTTAAAGCAAACAAAAACCAAAATCAACTCAAAATGTTTACTACATTTTAATTTAATTCAAACATTGGTTGTTACATATAATATATAAAACAACTATTTTGGATTAAAAACTGAACATAATTTTAGGTTAGGCCTACAATGAACCAAAACACGTTTATTGGCAATCAATTGGGCTAATTTAGAATCAGGTTTTTTTACAATTCTTCACAACTATCAGTTTTATTAGATTAATTAAAAGCAAACAACAGGTTTACTGTATTATCTATAAAGGTTTACAAACTACAAATCTAAATTTGTAGTATATTCTTAAGTGGCACAAAAACCATTTTCCATGCAAAGGAATAAATACTTTACTACCGTTTAAATTAAATCAAGCAATAGCGAAGCATTGCTGGGTCCACTAGTTTTTTATGAAAAACGTCAATAGTAAATGCTTGTAGACAGTTTAATTTCAAAACTATTGAACAAAGGATAAGAGTAAAACGTACATTAGATTGATGGGTTTAACATCCATAAGAACAAAGCGAGTAAAACGTACATTAGATTGATGGGTTTAACATCCATAAGAACAAAGCGTGGGAAGTAATTTAAAAGACCAATTAATTAAGTAGGACTTCCAACTTTCGTGTCCAAGACTTTAGGATCTATTTCTGCATTTTTATCTCTTTTTGTCCGTTGAAAATTCGCTTCATTCAATTGTATTATAAACTACATTAATATTGTATCGTTTTAATAAATATTTGAGTATAAATTAAGGTTCTATTTGTCTTAAATTAACTTATAAAATCAAGAGATGCTATGCACGCTTTGTACGCATAGCTATTACGCTGCCTGCTATGTAACTATTAATATAATTTGACACTAAGTTCGGGCTTCTTACATTTTCCTTATATTCGAAATATTAAGCCGTTTCCAAACTTTCCGGACACCCGACACTACGTTAGTTACTCAGTTAGACTAAATTACCCATCAATTAAAATACGATCTCTAATTTCCAAGATATTCCCAAACATTTGCAAAAACAAAAGGCTTGCCTTTAATAGTGTAGAAATCTCTATTATATAAAAAATCCAGTCATGCAGGCAAACAATATACCTCTACTGAGCATGGGTCAGGATGTAGGTCTCCACTATCAACACCTGCCTACCCTAATCAAAGTGACTCTGTCATAATCAAAACTCTGGCCCTACTGCACATGCGTCTGGATTTGAGCCAACGCTACACCCACCACCCTACCCCGATCGAAGAGCCTCTGTCCTAATCAAAACTCTGGCCCTACTGCACATGCGTCGGGATTAGAGTCATCGCTACACCCACAACCCTACCCCGATCCAAGAGCCTCTGTCCTAATCAAAACTTTAGCCCTACTGCACATGCGTCGGGATTTGAGTCAACGTCACACCCACCACCCTACCCCGATATAAGAGCCTCTGTCCTAATCAAAACTCTGGCCCTACTGCACAT
>JAGFPH010002464.1:0-10093 GCA_018207615.1 Philaenus spumarius | reverse complement strand
TCAATTATAGAATATAAGAATTGCAAGGTATATGAATTGGTTGATTTATATTTTTATAATCCTTGAACCTTATAGTGATCCACAATTTTCAACCCTGGGCAGTTGAACTTGAATGACATAGATTTACAACAGTAGACTAGTATATGGAGAAAGTATTGTTTTCGTAAAAATGTTCGAATTTGAATTTTCAGTTGAATTATCTGTTTTGGTGCTCCCAGAACCCCAAAAAATTGTTTAGTGCAATTATCTGTGTTGGTGCTCCCTGAACCCAAAAATATTTTTAGTGGAAATTTTGGTTTTGGTGCTCCCTGAACCCAAAAAAGTGTTTTTAGAGTGGTGTCTGTCTGTCAGTCTGTCTGTATGTATACACGACCAGAGAGGACACTATTGGTCCGATTTTCATGAAATATTTGGTATGTAGGTACTAAACCCTAATATCTCCAGGCGTTTTTTCATTTTTTGGAATTTTTAATTTTTAAGGGTAATTTACCCCTAAAAACCCATAAAAAACGACAAAAATGCAAATTTCTCAAAAACTGCTCTAACGATTTTGATCAAATTTTCAGTATTGATAGTGCTTAAGATGTCAAACAAAATGACACCACCCGCTTTTATCAAAACTTCGGCGTTTTATAATTATGGGGAAATGTTTAAAAATAAACAAGTTTGTGTTGTCAATCTAGCATCGCGGCGGCGGCTGCACGGGGTAGCACCACGGTAGCGAGCACGGCCAGTAATTCAAAGGTCGCGCGATCGAATCCCGCCTGGGACAATAATTTTTTTATACGATTGACGTAGGTAGAATATTATTTTTTGTTTTGTTCTAAAAAGTAGTAAATAAAATGATTAAAAACAATATTATTTTGACTACAGTAAGTTGGGAGAAAGTTTGTGTCAGTTAACTGATACCGTTTATTATAATATTCTTTCTATACCTGGCACCAAAGTGTTTGAACTGTTTGCCACATAATATTCAAAGCTGTAAAAATAAAAATAAATTTTCCCTGTTATTAAGAGAAATAGAAAATATTTAACTCTATTTTAAAGTATTAACTTAATAGTGTGTGTGTGCGTGGGTGTTGACAAACAGATTTGGTGTGTATGTGTTGGTGAGAGAGTAAGTGTGAACATACTTTATATGTGAGGGGGGTGAGTACGAGCGTCTGTGGGGGGGGGGGGGGGGGGGGGGGGGGGTGGTTTTGGGGGGGGGGGGGTGTGGGGGGGGGGGGGGGGGGGGGGGGGGGTATTAGATGCGTTTATCTTGTGTATTTAGTTTATAAATAGACTAGGAATTAGGTTAATTTTTAAGTAAACGTAATTTAGTAACTTGTATTGTTTTAAATATCCTGCTTAATGTAATTATAATAGGAAGCTTTTTTTTAATTTGTAACCATATCTAAGTTGATTGTTTATTTTTGAGGATTCGGTCGGGTGCAGTCTGTCAACTTTTCAATATAAATCTCTCTATTATACGAAAACGTTTTTCTACTTCTTCTCATAACTATAAAGTAATAATAATAGCTACTATCTAGCGAAACCACTGCCAAGGTAACGGGCTTGTAAAAATTAGAGGGGAAAGAAAACCCTGTTGAGTCAGTAAGAAGAAAAATAAATCTCTCTATTATATAAAAAAGTTTTTCTACTTCTTCTTCTCATAATTAATTATAAATTAATAAAAACAGATTAAATACGTGTATTGCGTAGCGAAGACGTATTGCATAACTTCCAGGCGCACACATTCAAGAAGTCTAGTATGAAGTCGAATTCAAGTCGAAAAAATAAAGAAAAAATAAATTTGAACGGGACCCCCCCGGAAGTGATCGGAGGTGGGGTAGGGGTTGGCGAGAGGAGCGAGTAGTGGCCGAAGCCCCCTAGTTAATTTTATAATGTTAATTTTGTATATGTATTTTAAGTTTAATGTGTAGATTTAGTATTAATTAGATTTAAGTTTACACATAAAGCTCCTAACAGGTTTAAAACCTCGGGGTAGTATTTATTTGTTTGTAGTTTAGGGTTTCTTCTCTACAGTTTTGTATATACGAACTATATTTTTGTAAAAAAAGGAATTGATATTTTTATTTTGTGAAAGAAAAACAAACAAATAAATATATATACGCATTCATTCATAAGTTAAAAACTATTAACATTGGCATTATAATACTAAAACATAATGTCTACCGATTAAGCTATGCAATATTATTACATAAACATTTGACTTTGTCTTTACAAATTTCTTGAAATTATAGGATAGTTCTTAAGTTTTCTTAAATGTTACTTTTTTATTTTCTTACCTAATGTGCAGGCTTAGGGTTGACAATCAAACTGAATAATATAATAGTTTTTACTTTTCAGTCACCATAAACAAAACCCATTGTACAAATTACGACCGCCATTTTGGTTGTAGTGTTTTAAAAATATGCGTGGTTACATAATATGTTTGTATTGATCTGTTACGCTCTTGTGACATTGTCCCATTTCAACTCTAATTGTCAACTTCTCAAATAGAAAGGCTGTAAATAACGTTGATTTTAACCAACAAAATTCAAGAAAGAGGTTAAGTTACTTTTCGTTCATACACCATGTATATTTACAGTAATAGTATGTTATTTGCTAACAACACAGTCACTTACTAAAGTTAGAATAAAATACAATAATTATTTATCAAACATACATTATTAGGTTGTTAGTTTAATATAAATTTATCACTAACTAGCTATACCCGCAACTTGGTCCAAGTGCAATAACGGCCGAAATTAAAACCTTCATAGTTTGATACCTTAAATCAAAACTATCAAACTCGGTTTGTATTTTTTCCCTCAGATGCTTCGCAATCTCAGGTTTTTCAGGCTTGGTGGCTATTTGAAAAGACTCGGCGAGGTGAAACCAAATTTAATATACTTTAATATATCGTCAACTTTTTGAAGCCAAAGAATAATAATCCCTCTTTTTATAGAATAAACATGTCAGGGGTAAATAATATTACGTGTAGTGGTTGCTCTAAATTTTATATCGGTCAAACTGAACGATCTTTCACCAAACGGTTTAAAGAACACCTACCTAGACCCACGCTATTTGAACAGAGATCCAGTTACGCCAAACACCTCATTGATTTTGACCACAAATACGTCAATGATCACAATAACCTAAACATTCTTCATACTTGTGGAAAGGGCCGTTTACTGTCATCCCTAGAGGAATTTGAAATATATAGTGCATCAAAATATGATCCAGTTAATATGTTAAATGATAAACTGCATTATTCATCTAATGAATTATTTAACACAGCCATCAACCTAAGATAAAATTTTTAACCCAATACCATCATGATTGGACGTCCTTATCTCATATATAAGATTGCACAAGATCACAGTTGTTGTATATATACCCTCCATGAAATGATAAGTGTACCGGAGTCCTCATGTGATATGTGAAGTTGATTTTTCAGACAGTGTATATATTTAAATTTGTTTAAGTATTTGTGTTTTTTAATGTTTTATGTTAATTGTGCATAGTTTGTTACGACGTTTTCCACAACAGTGGAATGAATATATTTTGAGGTTGATCTGATGATGGTGGCATATACCACCGAAACCTGTAATCCAAAAAGAATATAATTTAGAGTGCTCGACGGTTGAAATAAGGTAATTAATTACCCATTATTATTTTAACATACAGTTTTAACATGTAAGTGTGGGAAACTAGTTGAATGATTTTTATACCCTAATTATTATTAAGTCTACAAATTACGAGTACATCCGGTGCTACCCACTATTGTAAAATTTTCCAGGTACGATTTGAGGATTAATTAATAGATCATATACTGTATATTAGATTTTTTTAACGGTAGATCGACGCTTTTTATTAGAATGGTTTCATAAGTTTGTACATAAGACAAACATTATTGTATTGTATATAATAGCATTCCTTTAAAGTTATTTAAAATAACCATTTATTAAGTAAGCATTTTTAATCTATACTAATATACTAATCTTATATATTAAAAAACTTTTGCAAAATTAATGACAGCGAGCCTGACCGCTCTACTGGACCGATTTACATGCGGGTTGCACCAAAACAAAGGTTAGCGGTCCTATATGTGCAGGTTTTATTTGTCTTTTGAAAATATCTATGTCAATTGGGTCAAAAATGGAAAATAAACTTTTCTTATGGCGATTTAACATAGGGAAAAAGTTTAAAGCTTATGAAGCGAGCCTGACCGTTCTACTGGACCAATTTACATGCGGGTTGCACCAAAACAAAGGTTAGCGGTCCTATATGTGCAGGTTTTATTTGTATTTTGAAAATATTAATGTTAATTGGGTAAAAAATGGAAAATAAACTTTTCTTATGGAGATTTAACATGTGATAAAATTTCAACTTTGCACTTCTATGAAGAGTTCACTTGAGGTTTCCACTGAACAGTTTTACACGCGGTTTGTTTTAAACGAAAGATCAATCATTCTATATTTGCTCAATTTACTTACATTTTTGAAATAATTTAATTTAGAATGTAATAAAAGAATTTTTTAAAACGTACTTTATCATCATTTTAAGTTTCCCTATCCAACTGATTATTAAAACACGTGATTGTGCATCTTAGCAAAAGGAATCAGCTGGCTTAGAGAAAATCATTAGTGGCCAGTATCTTTCAACGAACAAATTCAAAGGATCAAGTTGGGCGTTAAACCCATAGCGTCTAACAGCTGTAGTATCAATAAATAATTCGACCACGCAGCTGGACCGCTGACGTGAGTTCAGCAAATTTCCAAAATTAAGTTTATAGGCCTATGTTGCAGGGTTTCAACCAACAATTTGGGAAATAGGTCTTCTAACGAAGGCGTTGAACAGCTGTCTGTGTGTACGCAATATATTAGTAGAACTTGTTTGCGCCTAGTGGCCTCGCGAGTTTGCACCACTAGCTTCGAACCGGGTACTTGTATGGTATTTTACGTTTTAGTCGATTTTGGGGGAACCAAGCGAGCTATAAGGTCGCGTAAAAAAACAAAATGTGCAGAATATCATCCTACATTTATATTTTTAGAAAAAACTTTAAAAACATTTCATTTTCGTCGTAAAAATCTCAAAAAATAGTTACTTCCTGTCAAAAAACGTACTTCCGGTTGTTGGATTTTTTTGGCTAACGAACTAGTCCGAGCGACATAGACAACCCACACGTGTACCAAATTTGAACCAAATCGGACTTAAAATGCGGCCGCTAGAGTGCGAACACATATATACAGATATATATATATATATAGCCTATATATATATGAATTTTAATGACACCCCAAAACGTGTTCTGGGGACCATGATCGGTGCTCATTTGCTACTCCCGACCTTGGGTCTCACCATAAGGGCCACTGCAATAGCTCATTTTTCCTATGGAAATTCGCTAATAAGCAACATTATGAAAAAATAAAAAACAACGATTGAAAGATGAAACTTATATCATTCAAAGATGTGCACAAAAACATAAATCATGTGTGTATGTTGCCGTTAAGGCAGGTAAAATAAATTAAACATAATTTTAGGTTAGGCCTAGACTGATAAAACAACTTCTCGAATGTATTTACATGCATTACCATAGCAACCAATTTATTAAAATAACAAATAAAACAGTTGATTCGGATGTTCAGCTTTTAGTACAAAATAATATTTTACGTTAGGCCTAGACTCAACCAACACATGTTTCAACACACAGAAATAAAAATTTCATCGAGGAATTTAAAGTAAGAAAAAACTATGTTACATCCTAATTAAAAATAAATAAGACATATTATATTTTCTTATTTATTGATAATTCACGGTAATTGATAGTGAGTTACTTTTTGGTAAGGTTTTTGATTAAGTTTAGGCCTATGAGCCTTACTGGTTCTTTTAACTTTTATTATAACTGTTGTTATAAAATATACGAAATAATTTGATTTGAACATTTAACATTATTTATCATCTTAGTTTTGAGGTTTTTTTTAGGCCTAATCCTACACCTTTATTATAAATAAAACATAACATATCTTTTTAGAAGGTTCCAACGGGGGTTGGCGTGCGGAGCACGCAATGGTCTCCCCTAGTACTAATACTAATATACTAATATTATAATAAAAAGGTAAAGGTTGTTTTTTTTTTTTTTTTTTTTGTATATATGGGGTAATCTCTGAAACTACTGAACCGATTGAAAAAATAGTTTGACTAATAAAAAGCTACACTATCCCTGAATAACAGGCTATATTTCATTGTGATAAAAACATTTTTTATTTCAATATTTGTAAATTTAGTCGGAAAAAATCTTAAGTTAGGCCTACATTGATAAACCGTTATATTTCTTGAAGGTATTTACATTTATTACCATAGCAACCAATTGAATAAATAACAGATAAAACAGCTGATTTCCATTAAAAGCTGATTTCAAACTTTGATGCAATAATTTCTAGGTTAGGTTTTTATTAAAGTGTAAGCATGAGCTTTGCTGGTTCTTTTGACATTTAGGCCTATTATAACTGCTATTATAAAATATACGAAGTAATTTGATTTGAACATTTAACATTATTTACCATCTTAGCTTTGGGGTTATTATTAGGCCTAATCCTACACCTTTATTATAAAGAAAACATAACATTAATATGTGTATAGAAAGTTCCAACGGGGTTGACGTGCGGAGCACGCAGGGGTTTCCCCTAGTGTTTTTATATATTAATAAACGTGTTTTTTGTTTATTTATATATTTTCGGAACGAAAAAACCACTAAAGATATTGCAAATATTTTATATCTTGTACTTATTAACATTAATTGCAATGTTATCATTAATAAGTTCCATCATTGATGATCGAATCTATGTAATATTAAAGTGTCTTTCTCAAATTTATATAAAACCAGTATTTTAATTGACCGAGCGAAGCGAGGTCTCCGTTTTAGCTCGACCGTTCGGCATTTCGTCTGTGTGTCTGTCTGTCTCACGATTACAGTTAAACGCTTTCACCGATTGTGATGATTTTTTGCATGAATGTTCCGTATTCCTAGGCCGAGCGATATATACGGGGTTTTTCCATTTTTAATTTTTAATCCCTTAAATAAAATAAAAATGGAGGCCGCACCGTTTCTCTCAGTGTAAGCTTTTTTCCAAAGCCAGTTTGTGGCTTAACTGTAAGTCTAATTTAAAAACTAATCAAATTTTACAAGTAGCAAATTTGATTTTAAACAAAATTGTATTCTTGATTTTTTTTCCATATCTCTAACGGTAAGCTCACAAGATGGCAGCAAACTTCAAATTTGTTAAAAATCTTCCAAGTTTTTGTATTTTAACCATGTTTTTATAAGATTATTCTATACCAATTCAAAAGTGTTCCATATTTTTTTTTTTTTTGTAGATAAAGGTTCAAAGAATTCATATATGCCAGTAAAAAAATTATTGAAGTAAAATTAACAAAGTTATTAGCTCAAGAAACAAGCATATTCAGTAACGGAAGGAAAAATTACAAGTTTAGGCCTACATAAAAAGTAGTAAAACTTTATTGTAATTTTTTTCATTAATGTAAAAAAGTTTCGTAATTTAGTTCTAAATAGTTTAGTATAATTTAGTCTACAAATATTTATCCCAGTTTTTATATTCCTACTACAAGACTGCTAACAAAACTAATTTTGAATAGGCCTAGTAATTTAGGAATACTATATCCTTTGCCCAAAAATTACATATTATTATAAGAAAGTGTAGAGAATAAATCAAAGAATTGAACTGTATACTTGTAAATTATTATTCCATAAAAGTATTTGACTTAGCTTTACTTGAATTACAAATTATGGTCTCTACTGCACATGAGTAAGAAACCAGGTCACCTATACCCCCACCACTCTACCCCGATCCAAGTGCATCTGTCCTAATTAATCGTAATTTCTGTGAAAATATCAGCGTATACACTAATCTGTTTGCATTTGCTTCACCACTAGTCGCCGAATAAGTTGGCGATTGAAGCGAGAAACAGATTTTAAAATAATACAATAATAGTTTATTGTGATTCCATTAAAATAGAGTTGTACAAAGTATGTACTTTATAAGTTATAATGATAAGTTATGTCAAAAGTTTCCCTTGTTAATATTTACCTACTAATAAAAATGTATGTCCTCACAACAATTTGTTGTTTGAGTTACACTTGGGATCTGTTATCTAATTAACAAAGTCCATGTAATATATTCACGTTTATTTTATTTAACTCCATTACCAAAAACATTAAGGACCTTAACAACATAAACATAAATGTAGAACGGAAGCAAAAAACTAATTAAAATTTGTTTCTTTTTAATGTGAGCCTACTGCAAGAACAACAAATTTTAATACAGCCAACGTTTTTAAGTACGCCGCTACAAACTATATAATAGGTTACAGTCATGTTTTAAAATTGTTTACCTTTATCTTGTTGAGGAATATGATCACAAAGCAAAAAATTTGCTTGGAATAGTAATGATTGTAGAATACATTCGTTATAAATACAGAGGTAAAGGGACGTGTTCTTAAAAGATTACCACACAACAGGCTGCATTCAGATTACACTGATTTTAAAATCCACCCCAAGGTGGGTCAGTGAATTTTCGGACAGGGAACTCGAATCTGAAATCGTTTTTGAAGTGAAACTTCTTTAGGCGTAGTAGAGCAAATTGGCCTGGATCAGGTGGAAAGTGAAACGCACTCTACACCCATGCGCAGTGTGTACTGTATTTATGCAAAGCATTTACTCTATCAACTGTTGCAAGACTTGACCTGATCGAGACGGGAATTGAAACTGTTCCTCCTCTCCAACGCGCTGCGCCGCGTGTACTGTCTACGGGAACCAGTATTATACTGTACGTTAGCTGAACACATTGTAATATTTATTTAACTGCTGATGAAGTATTAAAGCTAATAGTCGAAATCAGCTGTTATATATTTGAATCGTTGTGTATTGTTTTAAATTATTTTTGTTACTTCGTTCTTCAAAAGAAATTACTTAGGCCTACAAACAACAAACTACATCTAAATGAGATAGGGATTTAGACAGGTAAATGCACAGAGCCTATAATTTAATATTTTATTTAAAGACCTGAAATACATTTTGGAAAACAAAACAAAAGATCATACGTTTTAATCATTAGATATCTTAAATCACTCATTTTAATCCCAAATATTTTTAATTCAGTTATTTATTTCTTAGATTATGAATTAATGGAAATTTATTTAAAAGAAATGTTTCATTTAATCAAAATAGATTCTCTTCAATTAAATTCCACGTAACCATTTCCTAATCCTGAAATAATAATTCGATCTCGCAGCTGAACCGCTGACGTGAGTTAAGCAAATTCCAAAATTAAGTTTATATTCTTATGTTTTAGGGTTTCAACTATAACAATTCAAAATGATGTAGAGAAATAAATCTGTACAAAATAAAATCAATTTAGGAATTCCATTTAAATCAAAAGAAACACAAGCGCGACACTTAGCGGTAGATTTCTACAACGTATATTAAACTATGAAATGGCCAAGATTTTCACCATTTCCAGTCACACAAAAACGTAAATCCAACAATTTACAAATTATAAGTCGTTATATCATCCATATTAAAAATAACCGTAAAAAACCTGAGTTATCTATAGGCATAACAATAAATAGGTCTGAAGCAAAGACAAGAGATAAATAGAATTCAATCGAAATAAAACAAGAATGTCACAATCCCTTTTATAGGCCGTGAACAGAAACAGCGATAGAATTTCATTAACTATGAAAATACCAGTCAAGTACGAATGGAATAAATATGGCCTATGGATATATTACATATGTATACACATTTTATCTCACTTAAAACATGACCGAGGATATTAAAATAATACAGAAATAGTCTAAAAACGTAAATAAAAGTCTGAAGAGAACGTTTTAGTACCCTACCATAAAAATAGACTGAAATTGGAACACGATTCTGATTGGCTTAGGCCAACATATGATTGGAATCTTAAATAATATTAGAAGTCATGCTATATATGTTAATTTGTAAGGATTAAATAATGCAAGAGAAGTTATTTAAATCCCATATTATGTTTTAAACAATAATTTTAATAATAGTAAATTCAGT
>JAGFPH010002463.1:140176-197566 GCA_018207615.1 Philaenus spumarius | reverse complement strand
TAAGTTAGTGACGTTGATTGAAAAAAACTTCAAAATGTAGTAGGCCTTTAACAAATGGATTAAACTCTTCAAGAGTGGTTGATTTCGCTTGTCTTGTTCGGGTGTCGTCAAAATTTACAGCATTACCGTTTATTGTGAATATTAATACAAAACCATGAAATTAAATGTAAGTTAGTGACGTTGATTGAAAAAAACTTCAAAATGTAGTAGGCCTAGGCCTACCGGAACGCGTTCTGTCACTAGTGCTTCCCTGGTTTTATAGCGCAAAACTTGTGCTGAGTGCTGACTGCTGACATAATTAATTCACCTATAACAAAAATCTTAAAATCTGGAGATCTAATCCTTGCAGCTTTATTGCTTATCAGATAATATATTCTACATAATTTTGTAAACTATTTCTCAGATTCTTAGAGGTTTGCATGGGCTTCATATCATACATTGGTATGCACAAAGACTAATATTTAAAAAAAAATAGTGAAACCAACTTTGACTAACAGTGTTCGCCACAATGAAATCCTGATTTTGAAATCTTGGAAGTAAATGGGCTACCTTCCAGTCCTTCCACAATAAATAATGTAAAAGTTAAGAAAATTTGAACTATTAAATATCTATTGACATAATTTAGCCTAAATGATATTTTTGTAATGTTGAACACTTATGAAAAGGAATGGATAATACTTTGTAGTTCCAATTATTGATAGACTGCAGTTTTTATTAGTTTAGCACTTGGCATAATTATATGTTTTACCTACTTGCATCAAGATCAAAAACAAATCTGCTTTTATCTATTTTAATAAAATTGGGAGTAAATTGAATATATTCTTATTTTTCAATAGCTATTACTGTATTCAATTTACAATGTTTAGCAAAAGATCAAACATCAATGTTTAGCTTTAAAAACATCAATTGTTTACGATGTATTTTCCGTCAAAATTGATCTCATAGGCAATTTTGATATATAGGCCTTGTCTATTTACAGAAAGTAAATATGTACCGGTAATCTGTAATAATTTCAATAACTTAACAATGAAATATTATTATTACCAAAACGAATCAAATAGGAATCTATAAGAACCGTGGAACAATGTTAAATTTTTTATAGGCCCTACCTAAAGTTAACATAAGTCTATGTATTATTTATAAACAAATTTTAAATAACTCTTTGACTGCTTATTTGAAAATTATGCTAGAATATCAAATAAACTAAGTCACGTTTAACAACAAGCGTTTCTTATGAACAAAATACTTGCTAAATATTAACCAAACTAGGTACATATAAACTATAGGTAATTGTATGTATTATATAATTTTTAAACAAATTAGTGGAATGCTTCTTGGAGAAAATTAGGATTGAATATGTCAAACTTTTCTGGGTCTTTTTAAATTTAAGACTTGCTCTGAACAAAATAATTGTTCAATATTAATCAAACTAGGTTTAAACACATACTATAGGTATTACATACATTTTTAAAGAAATTTGTAGTTTGGATCTTGGGGAAATTAGCCTTTAACAATAATGTCAAACGTCTTAAGTTGTGCGAAATAAAAGGCCTTTTTTTAAGATTTGTCCCAGAAAAGTCACAGATTAATATTAATAAGCTAATCTTATATAAAAGTTTATTTAACACCAAACAATGAGCGATTAAATACAATATATTACACTTTAGTTTCCAATTTATCTTACATCCAGGCTCTTAGTCTGAACAGTCTTAATTAATTCAAGAATAAATAGAGTATATTTTAAAAGTCCTTTTTATTAAACTAGTAAGCTCTGAAACGGGCACTATCAATATATTATGGTATCGTAATCAAAATTATGTAATTTATTATATCTCCATATTCTTATAGGCCAGTCGGTAGGGTGGGTAATTTTAGACCAAAAGTTCTAGTAATTTGCAATATGGCTGATTTTTTTTATAAGTAGGTACATTAAAGTACGGTATGTAGATTAACATAAAAAAAAGTTTACCTGTCTATCAATTTCCCAAAGTCGAAAAAAATCGAAAAACATTTCGATTTCGATGTACATTCTGTGTAGGGGAAGTATTTTTCAATAAAAAAGGTAATTTGTATTTATTTCGTCCGACCATTAGTTTGTCTGGAAAAATTTCGATAATGCAGGTGTGTATTTCGCAGCAGCGCGACTCGGCCGCACGGCTGAAGACCTATTTTTTGAAGCGAGGCCCAGTACATTATACTATTGCATAGTTATAATGTATTAAATAAATAGTTGTAATAGGGCGTTTTCAAGAGGAAAGTGTCAGCTTCACGATGGCATGATTTTTTCCCATTACACATAATCATATACGGTAACAAATTACCAAAATATCTATATTGAAATAAAAAAAATGTGTCTTAAAGAAAAAGACAACTGGTTATTTGGGGTTTTTAGGAGGAACTGATTCATATAAAATATGAAAATTCAACATGGCGGATTCAAAATGGCTGCCATTTTCTTAAAAAATTCAACTTTTTTATATTTAAAATACGGTAATTTCGTTAAGACTAGCGTAATAGCCTATACGCAGTCTTGATTAACTTGTCTTCGAAAAAAATCCATTTTCTCTCAAGATAATCATCTAATTTGTATGAAATTTAAAATATAGGCTAGGGTACTTAAACAATGTGTGTATAAATATAACATACAAAAATTATACATCTGCGATAATTTTAAAGTAAATAGGCCAGCAAATGTATGAACGCATAATTATCAATGAATATGTTTTTATATGATAATATATCCATATGTATAGCAGATCTAAATTTGGCAATTTTGTAATATTTCGAATTAAAACTTGGTATAGTAAGTGAAAAGTTTATTTTTAACTTATATACCAAGACTCAAGTTGGTATCTTAAAAATTTGATGAGCTAGAGCCATCAGACTTATCAACGAGCCTCACGATTTTTTGCTTACCGAACGCTGTAGCCCTTTCAATCTATTCCAGTTTCGTCAATTTTTGGAATATCAACATCAAATTTGTTTTACAAGTTGAATACACCAGTATAAATATTCTCAGTAAGTATGAACGATTTTTTAATGTTATTTTTATAAACGAGGCGCTTGAAAATAGTCTTCTGTTTTACCTATCTCGTTTTAACTATAACATCTTTGGATTCAACGACTCCATTTTCAACATTTTTGAACATATCGATTTAAAAATTGGTAGAGAAGTTACAAACAAAATTGTTTTTTGCTATACTTATTTTAAAAACTATATTTAAAAAATTCACTAATCTGCAGCCGATCAACTCAAGCGTTTTGGTAAAAAATATAAAAAGGTCTAAAATTATACTTTTTAAAGTTACTTGTGCTTTTTAAAGTAAATAATAAAAAAGGTTTATACTCTTTGATCTTGTTTAAATCTATATGTTTAACTTGTAAAAAAACTTTTAGGTTGATATTTTGAAAATTTTCTAAACTGGAGCCGTTTAAAATAAGTTCGAGGGTCCGGTACTCCTAAAATCGAGAAACCCATTGATAAAGTCAAGTGGCTCTAGATCGGGTCATTTTCAAGATAACAAGCTGAGACTCAGCATAAATGTTAAAAATATAAATTTTAACTCCTATGTCAAGTTTCAATTCGATATATTAAAATTCAGCCAATTTAGAATGAGCCTACACTTCATATATGAAAAAGATTTCCCCTTTTAGTAATTTCCCCTTAACGATATGCTTCTCAACTGTATTTAATTCAACCCCTCGAAATCAATTTTGAAACAATCAAAGTAGCTGTAACTAAATTGTTTTAAATACTCCCAAATATCGTTGTGTAGCATATCATTTGAAAGCTTATTTAATTCTGAATCTAAAAAGAAGAATAATTAATATTTTTTTAAAAATAGTACTGCAAAATCGGGAAACACGATTTTGTTGTTTTTGGCCGCCATTTTTAATTGGTTAAAGATATGGATGTACAAATTTCACCTTTGGTTTTCTCTTGAAATTCTACATCGAAATGAGAAATGATGTATCACATGACCACCTTCCCATTTAAAAAAATTAAGTTAATTCCAAGATGGCTGATACAAGTTGGCAGACAAAAATTTTAAACCCACCTAAAAGTTGTTCTTTTAAGTTTGTGAATAACTGCTTTTATTTCTATCTCATAAGACTCGTACATTTTGAGATATTAAGCTGTTCCAATACTTTTCAAACACACTGTATATTATTTCTCAAAGGTGTTTTTTTGTTGCTAGCGATAACTCTCTTAATTCTTCATAAAAGTAAATTATTTAAGCATAACTTTAAAGCTTATGTTGCCCGCTATTAACAAAAAATAGACAAACAGCTTAAAATTGATTTAAAAAAATGTAAATTATACTTCATATATCATATCCATATGAATCATATCATATTCATATCATATCATATCTATATCCTAATGAAAGGTGCCATCTATTAACAATCTGTTTATCAATAATCAAATGAAATCAATGTAAAGCCTTATAAATCCTTATAAACTATGGTCAAATTAAACCAACGTAAATAAATAAACATAATTTACTTAATTAAATCAATGCATTAAATCAGGTAAGTAGACCTACTCCTAACATGCGAAATATTTTTACAGGTTAGCTAGTTTGTACCGGTTTCCGCTTTGATGTTAATCGGGAAAGCCGGATCAGCGTATATTTGCATCGACTTCATAAATATATGGAAGGCGGGTCTGAAACTGTCGATGCAAAATGGACGTTAGCCACAACCCAGAGGAATTAATTTATTATCAACCCTGATTTTACCCGATTGCCTTAAGCCGTAGTCACCAAATCCGATTCCGCCAGCTTTTAACGAGCGCTAAATTAATTTAATATACATATCTAAATATTACACCTTAACTGAATCTAACACTAGTCACCATATTCACACGATAGGGTTGCAACCGAACTCAACTTATTACCCCTAAATACTATTTACGAGTGCGCGATTTGTTATAATTATACGTTACGCGAATACCGATTAATAAATATATAATTACTTTGCTTAAGGCATAATATTAAACGTTACAGTGAGCCTAGAAGTTTGTAGCCGACGGACGCTGTGGACCTGCTGCTAGCGTATAGTTGTTGCGTCGGCACTCCTAACTAGACTGGTTTTTTAGGTCAATGTCAAGTACAAGGTTGATTCATACGCGCATGCGCGCACTAGTATAGCTCCAGGCAAGGACTTAGGATAAGTCGTTGCAAGTTTAATATATTTGAGATAGGCCTGTATAGATTATATGCCTACAAAATTCTAAATTTCGTCATAACAAATTAAGCTATTATTTTTTAATATAGAGGCCTTATATTCACACTTGTTAGATTGTTGAACAAATGTTTAATTCCAAGATTTAATAAACGGAATAGGTTTTGCATATGCTAGACATACCGACGGATTTAAATTCATGGGAGCGATCGTAATTAATTTATATAATTAAAAAAATACAATATTACCGCACCTCAGTATTTTGTATCGCCATTCAAAATAGACAAAAAAATAAAAACTGACAAAGTAGGCCTATAAAAACAAAACAAGCAGACATACAGATAAAAGGGGAATATATAAGTATTTTATGCACTTGGTAGCCTCAATAAATCCATCCTAAGTACGGTATTTCTTTATGTCTAAAACAAATTCACTATAATAAAGTACCCTACGTGACAGTTTTAAAAAAATTATCAGCTTAAAATAACCTATTTACCTTTATCTATATTATATGATAAAATTCCTAAGCAATTAACAATTTCTATCTTTTGTCATAAAAATGTTTAGCTAAAAGTTTGCAGGTAGTACCGGGTAGCCCATTATGTTGTCATTAAGTCTACCAATAGAAATTAGTCTGTTCCATTTTGCATTTACTCTTCTTGACTTAAAAATGAATAAACCTCCATTATTTTTAAAAGTAGACAAAAAAAAATACTGCAATTAGATTAAAAATAATAATTTTATAGAAAATCTTTAACAGATATTATTAGTAAATAGTTCATTATAGGTAGCAGCACCTTACCGAACAAAAATTTACAAATTAACATTATTGTTAATGATTAAAATGCAATAATGTAAATTAACGGTTAAAATGAATAATAGTTTATTAATTGGATTTAGGTAGCAGCACTTATTGGACTAGAGAAAAATTACAATAAACAGTTTCAAATTTTAAATACTGTACTTGGGGGCAGCTCCTTACGGGGTAGTCCAAAATTCCTGACTACCATTGAGGTAAAAATATTACAGTGACTATACTCGCGGCCATGAAATTAGGAGGGTGAGAGAATATAGGCGGTGTTGCCAAATATGGTACTAGTCAAACGATGGAAGGTCGAGATTCGCCTACCTCCACGCACTAACTGGCAACACTATCCATGCACTGTTGCCAAGTCCAAGCGCCTAAACTTTCCCTATACATTTTTATTACTGTACTGTATGCAAATAGAATCGTTTGTAAATATTGTAAATTGTATGTAATTATAGAATACTGTAAATACATTGTACATATTATAAGATAGTTATGGGAAGTAAAGTTGTTCGCGTCCTTGGTGTCCTCAATCCACACGAGTTTCCTGGGTGGTGCTAAATGAACAACAAAATATTAATAATGACTTAAAAATACTTTCTTACAAAAATCGAATTATTAATAACTTATTTATTATTTAAAAGTATACCCTACACTTCTTATTCCCACATGGTATGCGGTAGTTCGCTTTAGGTATTGCGTATTGGTAATTAAAAAGCGTT
Organism: Philaenus spumarius; assembly: GCA_018207615.1. NCBI lineage: Eukaryota > Metazoa > Arthropoda > Insecta > Hemiptera > Aphrophoridae > Philaenus > Philaenus spumarius. The sequence goes on along the minus strand of JAGFPH010002463.1, from coordinate 190,849 downwards.
GTTGGAATTGTATTACGATAAGAAAAAAATTTGCGGAATTATGGCTTAAACAAAAACAATCATGGTATTATCATAAAATAATATGTAAAGGAAATGCGAATGTTCTCTATAAACATTAAAATCATTAGTTTTTTACTCTTGATTATATAATAGCAATTTGCAACATTGCGCAACTCTACGAGCTACGGTTCTCACCGAGCATTAAGTTAAAATGCTTAATTCAAACAGTTAAGCATTTTACAACTAAACTAAGAATCTCATAAAAAAGTTTCGAGCAAAAAATTTTATTCAAACGATTTTCTACAACTTTACCGCAGACAAAATCTTGCTGCAAAAAAAAATCCTTGCTTGTTGAAAAATTCAATACACGGCGTTTTTGAATTAAATTACCATTTAGGTTTTTGTACTTTTGTTAATTATTTGCTGCCGTTTAAAAAATAAGAAAAGTCATAGGGCTACCATTGGAATAAGTAGCTTTTTCTGAAGGCAGTAGTATAATTTTATTTCACAATGCTCTGTAAACAGATTCAAAAGCACAAAAGAAAACACTACCTTGAGCTTCAAAACCTTTACATGTCGGGTGTAAGTTGTCAAATAACTACAGCACGAATTGGCAACACCGATATTTCTCTCACCCGCCTAATTTCATCGCCGCGAGCTTAGATAGAGATAATATTGAGTTTGCTACATATTACAGTGACTAGATAGAAACAGTGCGGCCAAGTGAGGTCTTGTTTCCTATTGGCCGGCAGCCATGATTATCCTAAATTCTTATATGTTTATATTATATTTGCTAGCCTATATCTTTTTGCATGAAATAACAGAATACACTTTTTAAATAGAAACACAATTTTTATTATTTAATTTCATTATAAATATCAAACGGTAACAATTAAATTGCATGTTTTACCTTTATAAAAAAAACAAAAAACAAAGAGGTAATTTCTCTTGTACGGTAATTACCATTCTTTACATTACAATTCTGAACAGATGATATTACTTTCAGGATAAATATGGCGGCCGCTTTCATATGGCCGCATTGTCTCTATCTACTGTGAGTCTGAGCTTTAGTTGGCAGTACAGGACATATGGGAGGTTGCGGGGCTACTACCTGTCCTGACAACATGCGACTGTGGCTGTCGCCGCGACGCATCTATATGTCGACAAAGGCGTTATCGTTACTCACAGATGCATTAAAAATTATTTTCACAAGTAACTTTAACGTTTTTGGGGAAGTAACTTTAAACAGATTAGGGGGCGGAAAAAATTATTGGGCCTAGGGGCGCCAAAATGCTAAATCCGGCCCTGGCTGTGTAATAAATAAAAAAAAGGAATTTAGTCTACAGTATGCTATAAGATAGTTTTGGAGTAACCATAAACAAACAAAGAAACCCAAGACTACAAATAATATTATTTTTGTTATGAAGGAACAGTTTAAATTTATATAAAGGCAAGCAGAAACACTGCGATGGCACCGGAACACTTACAAATACACAATGATAACTCTTGAATTCTGTGGCTCCTACTGACTAAACTAAGCAGCCCAAGTAAAAAAAGTCAAATTACAAAAATTAAATTTATCTATTTTTGTACAACTTTCCCGCTTGAAAAAGTTGCCTGACTGAAAATTTAAAAAATCTTTGCTTACTACATTTATTATGTCTTTCTCAGTTGCGTTTCAGTTATAAAAGCTTATACAAAATATGTAACAAATTTTGAAACATTTCGTGGTGTCACATGAGAAAAGATAGTTTTATTAGCTTTAATTTGATACTATTTACAAAATTATGTCATCATCTATACATTCAATGAATTCATAGAGTGGCCGATGTCAGCAGTGCGGGTAGTAAGTAGTAGGGAAACTTCAAATGAATTGCATTAGCGTAGCCTTTCCCGTACTACCAACTAATGTCCGGACGCACAGTAGTTACTGTATTAAATATTGTTCAATAGCGCATTCTAGTAGTTTAAGTGACAACTATTTGCAGAATAGTTAATTTTGTAACGTTCACAAAAAAACGTTACACTGACATAATACAACATCATCAACCTTTCTGTATTGTAGGAGCATACCCTCTCAAATAGTAGGGGTTAGTGCACTAATAGACTGATAATTAGTGCAAAATTTCACCACACCACTGCGCCCAATGCTCCTTCTTGCCGTCAGCAGTTAGGCATTTTTCTTATAGCTTTCGCCATTTTGTATCATCCACTTAGCGCGTCTTAGTTTTAAATTAAACAAGCCATACATTCAAAGTTAAATGGTTTTTGTAAGTTAATAGAGTGGCTCAAATATGAGCTCAAAATCTACAAACACCAGTATATCTGGTCCAAGTTCTGCATGAATATGAAATTATTGCTTCATTTGGCTCATAAAAGAAAACTACCAACCTCGCATCAGCTGTTGTTATCAACTTCGACACTGGTCATCATAAATGCGATAAGTGCAGTTTAAGTTATTTGTTTAACTGGTTACACTATAAAAAAAAACTTATGAACAAAAACGTTTTTGTCCATATATAACAGGCTCATAATTTTCTAAACTATGTGTAATTTAGCCTAAATTAGGTTAGCCTTAGTTTTTATATATATATTTTTATAGGGAGGAGCAAGGTACCTAATTTTTGTTTTACAGACCTCCAGGGTCTAATTTCCAAATTTATTTGTTTTTTTTTAGTGTCGACACAAATAATAAAAGATATAATAAATCAAAATTCTCTTTATTTTATTTTGTTTATTATTTCCGGAATTATTTTTTTTATTATATAAAATATGCGCATATCTGTAAGTTAAACATTGGCCAACTATTTAAACAAATATATAACTAAATCACATAACTAAGTACTAAGTACATTAATACACTTGGTATTTATTCCTTAAATTTGTGTATATCAGTAACTTCATTTTACTATACGGTATTTTCTTTAATGTTAACCATGTACTTATGTTAAATTAATAAGTTGTCATTTAAATAAACAGTACCAGAAACTGGCACATACTTTCTCACAAACATATTTAAATTATTAAACAGATTCACAGTGACTTCATTATTGTAGGAGGGGTAGGAGAGGTGATTTTAAACTAGGAGATAACTAATAAATATTATTATTATTAGCTAAAGATAAAACTATTCAATTGATTTCGAACAAATTTGCACCAAACACGTCAATAGATGCACGAAAAAAGGTTTTGAAAAATTTTAATAAACAACCCTCTTTATGGCCAAAAAACCCCCAAAAATCAGTTATTATTATTAGCTAAACGAGAATTTTTAGAAAGATGCTGTTTTTTGCATATGGTAGATTACATTAAAGACTACAAATAAGCCAAATATCAAAATTGTTAGAGCCGTTTTTTTATAAAAAAATAATAACTGATTTTTTGGGGGTTTTTTGCCAAAATGGGGGTTGTTTTTCAAAATTTTTCAAAACCGTTTGACCTACTTGACATGTCTGGTGCAAATTTGTTTGAAATCGATCGAATAGTTTTCGCTATAGCTTTGTATACATACATACAGACAGACATTTTGTAAAAACCACTTTTTTGGACTCAAGGGGTCCCAAAACGGATATTTCCACAAAAATCTCAACATCGATTTTTTTTGCGATCACTATATACTTTCTCTATACTATAGTATAGTGAGAAAGTAAAAGGGGTGGGTTTTCTTTATTTTGTCAGCCTTGATAATTTGCACATTTAGTGGCAAAAATCAAATAACTGCAATCCCCAACCTACCGAATTCGCAGAACTTGCTTGTTGCTACTTTAACTTGTTTCTAATATTAAAATCTAAGCTAAGAGAACGCCATTTCAATATTCTTTACATCACTAAGAAGAAATTGTCATTGACATTGAAGGATATTCTAAAACAAAGCTTTCCAAGAATGCAAAGTTAAGTGAAAATACCTTTGGCATAATTGTTAAATAGGGGAATAGTGTACTTTGAAGAAGGCAGATTAATAAGCTATCAGTTAATAGAAATTGTTAAAGAAAAGTTAGGATTTTTAACAAACCTCGAATGCATTTGATTTGACTAAAAGCAATTTTCTGCAAAATCCTACAAAATGATGGAGCTATTAGACTTTGTTGAACAATCATTGGCAATTTTATTAATAGCAAATTGTAAGAAATATTTTTATTTAGGCCAGCTAAATGTAATTTGAAACGCCTTGTAAACAAGTAAAAACATTCATATAGTTGCCCTAGAATGTTGATACCGGTAGTTTGATTTGAGAGATGTATAAAATGGACAACAAAACTTTTAAAGAACATCTCTGTGCCCTTAAACTGTACCAAGACTTAGAAATAGGGTCTCTACTGTCAAAAATTTGGAGTGGCATTTATGTACCTTTATATTATGGACTTTAATATAATATTATATTACACTAATACCCACAAAATATTCAGTATATTATTATATTTTTATAAATATTTAAGTAGACAAAAATATTGCGATTATGATTAAATAATAATCTTGAATCGACCTTACTATAAATAATTTTGGAAGTTCATTATTGATAGCAGCACCCAGCACCTTATGGGACAAAAATTTACGATATTGATTAAAATGCAGTAAAGTACCAAACCAAGGATTAATAATAGGATTTCACTTAACTTTGCATTCTTGGAAAGCTTTTTTTAGAATATCCTTCAATGTCAATGACAATTTCTTCTTAGTGATGTAAAGAATATTGAAATGGCGTTCTCTTAGCTTAGATTTTAATATTAGAAACAAGTTAAAGTAGCAACAAGCAAGTTCTGCGAATTCGGGAGGTTGGGGATTGCAGTTATTTGATTTTTGCCACTAAATGTGCAAATTATCAAGGCTGAATGTGTTATCTGGCTACTCCGTGGTTTCTTTCTGTTAAATATTTTACACAATCTTTTAAAAACAGAACAGAACTGAATTAGAATGTGAATAGTTACTTACGAATTAGCCGGACTACACTTTTTTATTGGGTAACAAAATGAGAATTGCCTCAAAATTCTAAATAAACTTAATTCTGGTATTTCTAAAAGTCAAATATCACATAATACTAACAATTACCGATAGTATATGTTTATTGAGCAATTATTTTGTTAAGGAGGAGTGTTTAAAAAAGATATTTTACTCTGCACATCTTTCAGGTACCTATTATTTAAGACTAATTTTCTCCAAGAAGCTTTCTACAATATTGATTGAAAATTATGTAATTCATACAATTACTTATAGTCAGAGAGGTTGCTACAACAAACTATTGGAGGAGAAACATCTAAAATTTCCCAACTTCTGTGGTGGGGGTTCTAATGTGAATAAGGGGGCTCTGGGTTATGTTGTGTGGAATAACTACCAGTAGAGATTGGACCCTGGAGGCTCCTCGGATTTAAAAAAAAATTGACTTCTCTAAGTAGAGGTTTTAACACTGCACATGTTATATTGAGTACTTTAAGAGTTTTGAATTTTTTACAAGAATTTCAACATGATCGTCATATTATTGAAAAAATTCCCCCATACTTTTCTCCACCATTTTCTTTTCCCCAATATATCCCGCAAACTTAAAAAATTCCCCATATTGGGGAAAATTTCCAATCTGGCAGCCTGGCATGGTGAGTCAGTGTTGCCACAATAACAAGGGTTGGAACTAAATTTAACAGAACAACATTTAAGAGAAGACAATTTGGTACAGAAATATTTTGATTTACCCAACATTTTTGGATTGGAAATTATAACATGCTTGTTATTTGTGCATGTTGGTAATTAACAACAAAAACTTTCCAAATCCAAAGTTGGATTTTTTGGCATGCAATATTCCAATATCAAAATTCCAACTTTTTTCCAAATCTCAAATTTCCCAACTTTTGGATTTTAAAATTATTGGGAGGGGTGACCCCCCCTCATAGCGATGTCCATGCTTATAAGCTAGTTTGGTTAGTATTGAGTTGGTTATTGCACATGAGTTTGGTTAATATTGAGTAATTATTTTGTTCAGGACGAGTCTTTAAAAAAAGGAATTTTACTCAGCTCAGCTCAGAAGCATATTTTAAGACTAAAATTATAGAAGTTCTTACACATGCAGTAATATAAATATTGTATTACATATTATATAATATTCCCTTATACTTATATTTTATGAAATATTTAAAAAATAAGATGTTTTTGAAAAGTTTACACACGTAGGGGCAAGTTCAAACTGCTAGAACTTGTAAAATAAATATTTAAAAACTAATTATTCAACTCTGGTTTAGATATTTCGGCAATAAATTGATCACACCAATTTGATATTATTGTTATCAATCAGTATTAACATTTATTTATTTATTTACCAACGGACAATCCATTTACAACAAGATACAATAATTTGATGACCTAGCTAGTTAACAATATATAAAGGTAAAAATTGATTACATTGATAACCAAGCAATTGCAATAAAACAAGACGATAACAACAACATGCGATTGTTTAACAGTAAAATAACATTATAAAATACACTTTGAGCTTGACGGGTGAGAAGGAATTTATATTTTAAAAAAATTGGTTGTGATATAAAAAAATTGGTTGAGATATTTTTTATATTTAAATATAAAAAAGTAAAATAACAGTTGTGATGAACAAATAATAATATCTGAGAACTAGAATTGTGAGAATCTAATAGAAAACTTTAATAAATATTGATTTCTGAGAACTATATTATAGAGAAACTAATGTAAAACTTTAATAAATTATAGATTTACATGCAACATTGATAGTTGTTGAGCAATTTATGTAGGAAGACAGGGTCCTGGAGGGATCTTCTGGTTGACAGAGTTTGGAGGTTGAGATTATCCGCGATCTGCATGACAGGGACTTCTCTGTGGCTTAGGCCTTGCCCTGTACCGACCATTCGTAGGAATCGATCTTGCACTTTCTGAATTTCATCAATTAGGGTGACCTGGCAAGGAGACCAGACTACTATAGCATATTCTAGAATAGGGCGGACGAGAGCACAGTAGAGAATCTTCTTGACATTGGGGTCCTGGGTGCCTGAGAAGGTGTGGCGGATCAACCCAAGTGATCTGTAGGCTTTGGAGCACATGTTGTGTAAGTGTTCATCAGGATTCAGAGATTGAGTCATCAATACGCTCAAGTCACGAGCCAAGGCCAAGCGACCAAGTTGTTGATTCTATAAAGAGTATTGGAAGATTGGAACAGTATAGGCTTCTTAGTACGATGGAAAGAGATACTGTAGCATTTCTTGATGTTAAGATCCACCCGATTGATGACAAACCAATTTTCAATCCTAAGTAGGCTTCTCTGAAGATCAAGGCAGTCATTTACGGAAGTGACCCTTCTGAATAGCTTTATATCATCAGCAAAAAGGAGACATTCAGATCCAGCAAAGCTAACGATGTCATTTAACCCTTTGACTGGTGGGTTATCAAACGGCAAACGAGCCCCAAAAAGTAAGTTTTTAAAAAAAGCTTAAAATGTGTTATTTTTTTATAATATGTTTATAAACAATATTAAAAACTACCTTTATGATATAAAACTTTTTTTTTAATCATATTTGGAGTTTTGTTTGCTTTTTTTTAGTTTTTTTGAAAATTGGATTTTTTAAATTATATTTATGTGTAAATAATAAGCCTACCTAGTACCTGCACCTATGACGTTTTCAATATTTTTTCCCCAAAAATGCTTGAAATTACGGTCTGATTCTGGAACTGATTTTTTTGTTGGAAAAGTCGGGAAAACCCGGAAAACTTTCTAAAATAAAAATCAACGGAACATAGCGATGTTTATACTCAAATGAAGGACAATTTTTGCTGATTTAGAATATGTTATATATTTGGGGGAAAAATTTAAACCATTATAAGCCCACACATTGATATAGGCCTTACCAACAAATGTTGGAAAATAAAAAATCCAAAATAGTATTAATTTACAATTTTATATTTTACTTTAATTCAATAGGCCTAATGTTGTAGGCGTCAATTTATGATATAACAAGATATATACTAATTTATAAAACTTTACTTTTATATTATTCTCAATATATTGAACTGTAACACTGCTTACTAGCTTAATCAATTTGATAAATGATTTGACTCAGGACACAGGTTTACAATTACAATAAAAACTTCTTTTATTTATCAATCGAAAATCAGAAAAATATCTACAGTTTAATAATTATTTAGCTCAAAATCAAATATATACAAAATTATTTTAGGGAATTATTTCCCAATGAGCACTCTTAATCTCGGGTAGGTTGGTGCCGGCTCTTTCCAATATTAAATTGAAACAAATATTATACAAATTATTTAAATTAAGAATTAGGATAATTAAAACAAAGGAGAAAATAGTACAATAAGGTGGAAAGTGTATGGGTATGTAGATGTATGCATTTAGTGTTAATATAAAAGGATAAAGTTCTGATAAGAGTTGAAATCTTGATGGTATATATATATTTATAAAGTTTATCAGCTTTACTGGTATAGTTCTTTGAATTTAAATATGCAAAGGAAAGGTTGGAGTATATCCAATTTGATGAATAGTTATGTGGATTGATCTCACCCAATTTTTTATATAGAGTCTTCTTCTTGAAAAAGAATGGTTTATTAAAATTTGATACTGTTCAGTCACTTCACTTATAAAAGGTTATTTTAACGTTGGCACTTGTTATACACTTCAAAATGGTCTTGAAACTTGTGTGGTTTGGTGGGCTCTAACACAGCATTTGCTCCCTTTGATGTCTCAGCAACAATTAAATTGGTTTGGATCTTAATTTGGCTTCCTTATAGGCCCTCAGGAACTGGTACATTAAGGCCTGGTTTATTTCATTTCTTGTGGGATTTTGATTGTTGTGTGAAAATGTGTATTTTGAAATGTAGTGTATTTGTTTTGTATGATTTTAATGAAATTTTGATGTATTTTGGTTTTTTAAAGAACATAGAATGGTACCGGTAAAAGTAAATAGAATTTGATTAAATAAAATTTTAAATGAAAATATCTAAAATAGCTCCTTGTACAACTTAATATCTAATATCTAAGGTCTACAAATATAATTATTTATCTGGTCGTTTAAAAGTCTCATTTCCGCGGCACAAGCGGTCACGTGATTGTGGGCGGGGCTTAAACAAACATGGCCTCTCGTTCTCCAGGTTTTAATCGAATATTCATATACTTTGAAGAACTTTACTAGCTTAACGGTATTTCTTTTCATATTTTGCCAAGACATTTTTGATGTAAAATCTTCTGTTCTACTCGTTGGTTCTGTTCCTTTTTTGATTTAGAATTTAGTTTCCTTGGGATCGGTGGTTTTAATTTGGAATAGGCCTACAATTTCGTACATCGGCCTAGCTTCGAGTGTATTTTAAAAGGTGGATTTCGGTCGATTGGTTTACTCTTGAGTTATTATTATATATTATATGGATTGGTCGTTTAATTTAGATTAATTTTGATGTGGGAATGATATTACTTTGAGGTCGAGAAGTACTGGTAATTATTTAAAATGTTGTTGGAAGTCGGATGTTATAATATTATTAATGAATCATTTACGATCTTTGCCGCTAGGTGTCGCTGCTCCAACTTGTGAATGAAATGCCGTTATAGTAGTCTGTTCCTCTCTATCGCACTCATGCGTGTTTAGTTTAGTAATTACGAATGGTTTCTTTTGATATTTTAAATGATTTTTATATAGGGATATATTTTGAATTTTTACAATAGGACTAGTGTATATAAATACATTTACTATTCAACTTGTCAATATAAAATAGTAAACTTGTCACAGTATTGAATATAATAAATGAAAAATAAAAATTGTCTTAGGGTACTTTAGAAATTGATTTTCGTGTGATAAGTGCGTACTCTAGAACACAGAGAGGTACGTCACATTCGGTGCACAGTCACACCATGTCTTTGCGGCGCTGAGCTTGGACTGCAATCCACCTGCACAGATAGCAGGCTCGGCGGGGCTTCTGTTTGTTTTCGGTTGCCGGGATAAAACTTTTAAACTACTGCAAACATTTCACGTAACGTCCGCTAGATTGCAGTGTAGGCTAGATATGCTTATAAGTGGCTCACGACATATATGCGGGGTTACTAAGAGCGGTTAGGATGCTTCCCGCACCTGTGTCGGGAATACCGCAAGTGGCACTGGCGTGCGCTCCCGAATACGTTGCGTGCATACTAGTCAAAGGGTTAAGAAGACGTTGAACAGAAGGGGTCCAAGAAGGGATCCTTGAGGGACCCCAGAAGTAGCACAGATGACAGAGGATGTAGCTCCACAAAAGCGAACGAGCAGTCTTCTATCTACAAGATAACTTTGTAGCCAAGCCAAGAGGGAACCCGAGATGCCCTAAGCGTTGAGTTTAGCAATGAGGTGGAAAAGTCAAAATAGCTAGCATTAATTCATACCATGATCATATTATTACTATAATGTACCAAACCTTTTACAAACACTATGTAGCATTTTAGCCTTTGAATTCATGAAGTGTAGGCTAATATTTGTAAACATTGGTACTTAATTCACATATTCAAGCTATAGTGAAAATGGTTTTGAAGTCTAAAGTAAATGCTAATAAACTAAATTTGAAGAAATTGAAAAACAATAATAAAATTGATTTATTTAATATAAATTATTTAATATTATGGCACGTTTGGTAAAACTAGTTTAAATGTTTCAGTTTACTCAAAACTATTTGTCTTGTTAACAATTTTGAACTGGCAACTGATATTTTTGATCAAATATGAACTTGGCTTATAAAGTTCATAATGTATTGCTACTTGTAACGGCTCTCACTTCCTATGTCCGGCTCCTCGAAGCGGCGTTTTCCCTGGTCGAGTTGTACCTTTTGGTCCTCGTGCTGACGTACGGGCGTTGTCAGGATGTTGGCGGTGAAGGTAGGCTCTTCAATGAATTGGTAAACTCATGGTAAAGTTTGATACGTTTATTGAATCGCTACAAATGTCTCTGTTGGTTCCAAACTATTCTAAGTTAATACCTATTACGCCATGAGGCCAAAGCAAGATCAACCCCCCCCCCCCCCCCCTATTGAGTCTACTTGCGGACGCGTTCACTTACAGACTAACTACTGCATCTCTTGATGCTTCCAACTAACGTCTCCTCCCTTGTGTTCTCAGCAAATGTACCTTTAGCCAACTATATACTATGTCCGCTGTTAGTGGTCCTTTTATTATTAATTATCATTACTTATTATTTATGAATTATTTACGAGGTGAGGGGTATCCGTCACAACTACAACAATAACACAAACTAGCTGACCCGTGCAAATATTTCACAAATTAGAAGTACTTACCTGATTTAATTCAGTTAATTACGATTATGTATTTACTTTGGTTTATAAATAACAGTTTATAACGCTTTACGTTGATTTGCGTGATAGATTACACTTGCATATAGAAGGAAAACAATCTAACAGCGGTCTTGTTAGTTAAACAGATTGTTATTAGATGACGCCTTTCATTAGGAATCATATTAATTTTAAGCTATTTGTCTATTTTTCATCAGTAGCGGAAAACACAAGCTTTAAAATGATGTTTGAATCATTAATTTTGAAGAAGAATTAAGGGAGATTAATTAAAAGAAACACACATTTGAGAAATAATATACCGTAAATGATGATTGACAAGTTCTGCTTTGATAGTTACTGTATGAACTTGTAAAGTATCCAGAAGCCTAAAATATAAATCTAATGTCATAATTGTCGCAGTAAAGCCTTCACTCATGTAATAAAAAAAGCAACTTATTTGAATGAAAGGAAACTCATGAAGTTCTTGACAGCATGTAAATATCTATTACCAGTTAGTAGTTTATAATAAACATTTCTATCTTGCAAAATTAGAAGTTCATAATTTATTGGTGGTTTGCATAAATGTTGAACTTACAAACATAGAAGTCAACTCAACAAACTTTTTTTATTCATCTCAAGTATTAATTTAATCCACAAAAAATGTAATGCGATAAGCACAACCTTGACATATCACCATGGTTAAAGAGAGAAATATCATGTGAGGGGCACTGATTATCATAATCAATATAGTGTATTATGTTGTACTTACAGTTATGCCTAGAATAATAATTTTATAACATAAATATCATAGTATTTCTACTTACTGTACTATCACAATCCTTTTCTCCTTCTTTTTTATAATTATTTAGCATGTTTTGATGCTTCATGGTGTATCTTCAAAGCTATCATTAATCCATCTTTTTGAGATGTCGTCAGACACTTTAAAATAATACAATCTCCCATATGACAAACATAATTAAACATTTACTAAAACATTAAATACAAAAATGCTGTGCAATGTATCCATGGTACTATGTCTTATCTGTTGTATTTTAAGACTGATTTATCTCCTTTAGTGGGATTTTATGCTTTAACTCTGAAGATGGCACCAAGATGCAACAAAATGTTTTAAATTATTAAAATAAGTGGAAAAGTATTATGACAGCATATACAGTACCTAAGTAGAAATACTACAATATTATACTAAACAATATTATACTAAACAATATTAGGCTAAACAAAAAGAATGTTGAAACGTTCTGCAATGTAAGAGTTTATGAATTTATTTTTTTAGTTTGTCAGGGTTGTGATCCAGGGCAGACAAGGCTCGGCTGCCGTATACAACAAGGACACTGCCTCTGCGGTGAAGGGTGCTACTCCGAATACCGCTATACTTCAAAGGAAGAATGTCGTAAAGCATTGAAAGGTATTTTGTTTTTTTATCTGAAATAAATATTTTATAAAAATGTATGCATAATAATAGAAATTTGCACTATTTTAAAAATGTTTATACAACTAAATGATTAATGATGTTTTATCATGGTACACATGATTAAAATATTCAGTAGAGCCAATATAGCTAATTTTGTAGCATTTTATTTACACAATGAAGGTATGTTTTGTTAGAGATAAAAGATATTCCACACAGATGTTTAAATTGGATAAGAAAAGTATAACAAGTAAAACACAAAAAAGCTGCTTACTACATTGAACAACTACTACACAGTAAGTAGAAAATACATTTCCCCTTATTCTTATCATAAATTTGCAACACTATCTCAGTTGTAACAAGAGTAGAATGTCTATTCATTTATAGATTTTGGTACAACACAGCAAAATTAAAAATGAATCAGGGTTTTAAGGTTTTGTAGTATTTATTACTTAAAACTATAAAATTATAAATAAACATCAACTCAGTTTTGTTAGTACACCTTTGCGAATGCTCATTTCCTCCGTCTTCCGTTAGAAAGCGCTAGTATCAAAGTGGTGACTAGTGAACAGAAAGCTTTTTGTGTTTTGTAGTTTGCAAGGACTGATTCTGTAGTTACAGTGTAACGTGTGTAATCCTCCAAGTGATAATAATATCAGTAGATGGAATCATCAGTTTTAAAACACCGGCTGTCTTTGCAAAAGGAAGAAAACGGGACGACCAAGAGTGACTGAAGAACGTGTTGTATGAGTGAGAGTCTTTCATGCGTAGTCCCAAGAAATCAGTATAAGGCTAGTTGTGAATTAGCCATTCCTGTGAGTGGAGAGTTATAAGGAGATGCTTACTACAACTACACCTTATCATTTGCAGATGTTACAAGCTCTAAAGCCTACAGTTTAGTGCTTACCTTGCAAATGATAAGTTGCTGTATGATGATTTTCTGGATTGTGTTGTCTTCAGTGATAATAACATTTTACTAATTGGACATGTGAACACTCATAATGTGTGCATCTGGGGGTCAGCAAATCCCCACGAGATGTTACAGTTGCAACAAGACTTCTCTATATTGAATGTTTGAATACTCCGGAGGAAAGTTTATAGGCCTTTCTTTTTTTGCTGAAGCAACTATAACTTTTCTTATCTTGATGTGATACAACTATGGCACTTAAAAAACGATCATGAGTATGTGCCTCTTTTACCAACTGACATACGAGATTTAAGAAACAGGATTGAAGCAGTTGTTGCAACAATTACTCCAGACCTACAGAACAAAGTTGTTTCAGCTATCGACTCGATGTGTGTCGTGTGACGAATGGTGGTCACATTGAACACTTGTGGGAAGAACTGTTTGAGTTGCTCTTTATGTATTATTTATAATTCTAAGTAAAATTTAATAAATACTACAAAGCCTTAAAACCCGGATACTCATTTTGAAACACCCGGTACTTTTAGAATGGAAAGTGGGAACTCTAGATGGGTGATTTTTTAATGATTTAGACCCACCATTGAATAATACAAACAACTTTAAAAAGTTGAAGGAAAAAATCAAACTTTTAATTTGTTTAAAATAAAAAAAAAAAATAAATTAGAAAATATATTTTTATAGAACAGCATTTTTTAGTAAATAATTGGTTGGTTAGAATTTAAATTGAGAATTTAATTTTAATACAACCATTTTATATAATACACAGTGTTCTGTGGATTTTCTAAACTTCCAGTTTCAAAATTGTATAAAATATAGATAAGGATTTTTTGACCGAGTTTCATATTGTTTTACTCATATTTATTTTTTACAAATTAAAATATGCATGCAGAAACAAAATGTTTTTAAAATAAATTTTGTAAATTGTTTGGGGAATTATTCTATACCCTTTTCCTCCCGAGGGAAAATCTCTTTTTGCAATAATTGTTTGTCAATCTTTATAGAAGATAGAAGTGAAATTTTAAAATGGGCTTCTTAAAACTTTTACATGCATTTTTTAAAGAAATTTGGGGTAACGTAATTTATTTGGGAGTCTGTGATTAAATAGATAATTGACTTATAAAGAGTTAAACATTCAAGCTTTTTCTGAATTTTTTGTACAACGAATTTTTTTCCCATCACTTGAAAATATGCAGTTGAAAGAATGCACTTTTCGACGCACAAATGCAGTTTCAATCGTTTCCCTCAAAACAAATATGGACAAACTTTTTAAATGAGCTAACGAAAAGAATGCAAAAAACCGCATCTCAATCCGTCTTTGTGCGCAAATTTCCTGGGTTTTGTGCCAAATTTCCTCGCCTAATATGTTTCCCAAGCCATGACATTAGAGTCTCTGCTGGCATAAAAGCTTTTGATTGTGTATGCACTGCGTCTTCAATTTCCCAATCTGACTCAACTGTTTCTGCGTCCCTTTCAGATACCATGAAAGCTACTTTTTGGTCACTCAAAATCTGGTATTCAGGATCGTTGCTGTCAACAGCCAATCACTCAGTGTTATTATTTTCATCGCATTGTCGAATCCCGTGATCGTGCTACATATTTCTGCCACTTGTTTACACCACAGTCTTTGTTATAATTTACGATTTCTTCACCAGCACTTTGTTCGTCAGGCCATAATCTATTCCATGCATTTTGCAAGAGTATTCCAAGCATCTGAAGCATGTAAATGCTTTAAAAATAAACTGCACCATTGAAGTTTGTAGCGGTACAACAACCCTGCCGAGTTTGTCGTTTCAACTCTTTTGACAAAATAAGTATTCACTTCAACTTTTTTTCGCCGGAATTGAATCCGGATTTTTTATGTCTGGATATCAACGCTTTACTGTATTTACTAAAAGAAATATAGGTATTGCAATCAGATACAGTACATATTCATTTACTGTCCACTTATGCCAAAATTGCCGATTTTGAAATTTGCTTCATCAATATATTTTCAGGGTACGACTTCTCTTGGTACGGATTACGATCGTAATGTGAGGGTTTACTATATAACTAACAATTTAAATATTTATATAAAATCATGTAAATTCAGGCTGTTTCTTTAGGTCGTCGTAACGATGCATGTCAGAGGAGTCCATGTTTACATAATGGCGCTTGCACTCAAACCTCACAGGAACAAGGATATAGGTGTCATTGTGAAGGCACTGGATACCATGGAAATCGCTGTCAGCATGGTAACTAAACTTAAAATTTCAGATTAGTCTATCATGATTTTTTTTTAAATACTCAACACTAATTTCAGTTTGGGAAGTTAAAAATCAAAATATTGTAATCACTGTTTTCAGAAAAAAAAACTTAAAAAACTAATGAAGACAGTGTGTATGCAGTATATCGCAAGTAAGCCAAACGCCAGTAATTAGGTTTGAACCTGCACAACTGTAACAAACTGGATGACCTTGTCCAAATACAGTAAAACCCCAGTTAACCGAACGAAAGGGGGGAAAGCCGCTTCGGATAGCATTTTTTCAGTTAAGCCACCTACCACTACAGTTTTAAAAGATCAAACTAATTCAAAAATCTCTTTGTAGGCTATACTTATGTTCTTTAAATTAAAATTACATTTTTAGGATTTCGATTCATGAATATACAGTATACTGTACTTAATAGTTTGTAACATATTAATTACTCATTCAAAAAACTCAGTAATTTTTGTTTTGTTTCTTTCATCCCTCCAAACGTATGTGTCATGGTCTTAAGGCCTTCACATACCTAACATAGCGTCCCACGATACTCTCTATGTGCAATTCACACTGTCAGGCTTTGTAACTTAATCAAAACAAACAACTTGGCGAGTGCACATGCGTCGGTAGAAACATGGTGGCTATGTTTACAAAACATCGCATCCCAGGCGTATGCTTGCGATACATAGTGGGCTTAGCGTGCTTCGGCAATGTCGGTGTGAATTGTTCCTTCAGCGGGGTGGGAGAGTTAGCAGTGTTGGTACAGTGGAACCTCCCTCTACCGACTTTGACAAGACCATCCGGAGATTAAATTTTTCCACATTTTCAACCTACTTTTTGTGTGTAAAACATTAAAAATAAAGTTTCAGTTACTCTGTGAGCATAAATAAACGTGTGAGAAGTATACTTAGTTTGTTTATTTCGCGGTTTGATTCTGAGGAGGTAGAAAATAGGCGGTCCGACATGAAAGGAAAGGGGGACTTCTAACATTTTTCGAGTTTTGAGAAAACTGAATTCAATGTTTGACATTGGCACATTTTTTTTTTAAAGCCGCTACTTAATTTCTATTAAATGTTTAAAGTTGTAGAAAAAAATAACCCGGGTTTCGGTTACCCTGAGTTGAACCGAGGTTTTACTGTATAACTGTTTTGAAAAACCTCAAAATCTATTTAAAAAAATGTTAAAATAACTGTTTTGAAAAAACACAAAATCTATTTTTTTAAATGTTAAGATAATAAATTTTGAAGTTTACTTTACATGTCGAAGACAATTATTAAATGCAATTAAGTTAATGGAAAGACATCAATAATGTTAAAATAAAGGTAAAAAGTATGAAATTTCATGAAATATAAATTTTTAAACCGACTATAAAATAAAACTTTACTTAAATTTTTTTCATATTATGTCCTTTATTGTCAAAATATTTAGTCGTTTCAATACCGTACTTTTTTCATTCTATATATTTCTACCGTTTACTTATGAAATAAAATATCTAGCATTACAAGTTACCTGGGACAACATCACTTCTGGTTAAAATTGAATTGTTAGAGAGCTAAAACTTATGTCATGACAAATGATGTGCTGCAGACCGAGTCTACACCTGTTGTGCATGCAACAGGCAACGCTTTTGCTTCAGTAGCAGTAGTGTTGTTTGTCTCTGAGTGTCTTATTGAATTTTCCTTATGAAAAAGACAAAATTACAAAGCAAGTCTGCGTCTTGGTCTGCAATTAGAATTGTAAAAAATATTTGAGTAGATGATGTATGGAAGACGAGCTAAACTTAAAAAGTTAGTTTTTTTAACCTACCTACTTTATTTACCAAAATATTTGCATAATCTTATGTAGGCCTAAAATAATTGAATATATTTATTTTTGTATCTTAAGACGATTATTGTTATTCTAAATAATGTTATAATCATAAACTCTTTGTGCTTTAATTTTTTTATAGAAATCATTTGAATGTACATTGGAACACCAGTTAACACAGATCAACTACAACCAGGTCAATTTAAATGTGTGATTTTTTATTTAAAAAAGTAATTCCTGATAAAAAACATGATTTTTAAAACAAGAGTCAACAAATATTAAAAAAGAAATGGAAAACCCTAAGTGGTTATTTATTAACCCAGATGTTTGCCTTTTGAAAAAAATACAACCAAAATTAAAGTTGGTTGTGGTTTTCTACCTGCTATGTCAAGCCATCAACTGATTCTGGTGTTTTGGTTTACATTTCACAACCTAAACTGTCTTCGGCAATTGAGATAACACTAAAACGAAACAGCGTCGCTTGCTATGACAATGACATGTTGCTGTAGGTTAGCAACAGTTGTTTCATTGTTAGGAAGGTTAACTTAATGTTTGTTTACCTACTTAATTTACACTAAGCATATAAAACACTAAAACATCATTTTGGGAACCAAACTAATAGAAATAAAAACTAAATTATTTTGGCTTAAGCCTATGTGTAGTTTTTTCAGTATGTACTGATTTTTTTTATAAAAACGAACACTTTATGAGGATGGATAAAAGCCGGAGTAAATAAATATATTTTTTTTTTAAATTAATAATTTATTTTACAACAGTGTCATTTTTAGGGTATATTAATTTTTTTAAATCGATGTTTTAGCCTTTTTGCATTATTGATGTAATATAATTGTTGTTTGAGGCATTCACAACCTACAAATTCGATCCAAATCATTTTCCTCCAAACCATTTCTTCATATTGGGAACCAAAAAAAAATCATTCTGAGCCAGATCTGGTGAAATGACTTATAGTATTAAGTGCTACCAGTAAACACAGTTTTTCCATTGAAAGAAAGTTTTTTTTTGGAGTATCTTTAAAGTTAGAATGTTTTTATGCTGATACGTCATTTTTCTCAGCCCATGTGGTTGCAGTGGAGAAAGCACTTGATACAGTAACGATAACAAGATAACGATAACAGTAAAAAACAGCCTTTTCCTTAAAAATTTTTCCTGAAATAGCTGTTTGTCAGTTTCGATTTTGAATGAATCAAGCAAGTCTTTTATTTGTGGAAACTCGCCTGTATTTAAAGATTTTCGAACACCGAAAGATGACTTACTAACCTTGAAAAATTACTCAATTATGTATTTCAGTTGTTTTACATCGTGTATTGTTGAGCGCGCAACTTTGTATTCCTTAGATAAACGAACTATTTTGGCACTTTTTCCAGCCATTTAAAAATGTTGTACTTTTTATATGGCATTAATGTCACATGATTTCAATTTCCCCATATTTTACAAATCACACTGCATACTAGGAAGCTCAAACGCAACTGACTGTCGACTCGTCACAGGCAAGCAGTGATATTGAAAAGTTGTGAATCATAAGATTCTAGAAGTGCTGGATTTGACGGTCTAGACTGGTACACGGCCGGATTACTGGGCGGTTTGGTCTGGCAAAAGGCTGGATTGTACTGTACTAGTAGCAGAATTGTTAGTAATATCAGCTTTTCAGTTGTATTAATTGTGAATCTTTTTTCAGCATGTCCTAGAAATGGAGCAGTGAACCCTTCAGGACGTTTCCCACACGAATGTATTGTTATATGATGAGTGCTACCTTACCTTTATATTTAGGACTACAATCAAACACAGTATCTTTAAATATTTAATTTTTACTTGATCTGCTTGTCGCATATATGTTTAACTGATTTAGTAAGTGGTACAAATGACAGATAAGGTAACGAGATGTTAATGTAATTGTGCAAATAGTCTTAATATTAAGAAGTGATTGTATTTGTATAATATAAACTTAATAAAAATAGGCCAGCTTAATTTCATTTATTTTCACATTAAAGTTGTCTTATTTTTTTTATAAAAAAGATTTTTATGTTTGTTTATTACGGTTTAACTGAAAAACTTATATGATTTTGACCAATGGCGCGTTGTAGCTAAAGCTAGTGGGGTGCTGCAGCAGGAAATTGTTAGCCATTGTTTTAATTGTGTAAAAGGAAAAAAACATGTACAAAAAGAAAATTTATTCAGAAACTTGATAAAACCCTAAAAGAACAAAATCAAACATTTTTCACTGATTTTAACCTAAATTGTTACAGTTCAAGCTTGATCTGTTCATTTAAAACTAAAACCCATTTTTCTTGTTTTAATTTAACAAGTTTTAACTTAATATTCGCTAACACTACCTAACTAAATTTATATTCTTGATTTAAATTTAAACTAAGAAATATTTTTGCACTTTAACAATAAAACAAAGTGTCATGTAAATCTGTAATGTAAATCTGTTACTCCACCTGTCTGATAAATAAATTTATTCCTTCTGAAATCATAGTCTCATTACCAAGCGGAATAAAAAACAAACTACCTTCTAACAATACATCAGAGACAGCACTGCAGGAGCGACAGTGTTCTTTCTCATTCGCAGCCTCGTGAGTAGCTTCCTATATGCGCACGCGCATAAGAGTCAAACCACGCTGCTCGAATTAAACGCACAGTTTCACTGTATCTTTTTCGTAAACTGGGGGATAGCTACTGACATTAAGCTTAAGGATTATAGAAAGTAATAAAGTTCAAGTATAAAGAAAGAAATAAAGGACTCATTATATTAAATTTCATCAATAATATCAAGTGGAAATAGCTGCAGGTTCTAGAGAACTTTCTCCTAAACTATTTTCCAACATCATGCACCTTTCTCATCCAGTTACGAAATTCCAACCAACTTCATCTTTCTGTCTGATTCTAAGTGTTCCTTTGCTAATCAACTTCCAGACGTGCTTCATGGCTTGAAGTATGCATCTTTAAAATGTAGAGACAAATCAAAGGTGACTTGGGAAATCAAAGGTGACTTGGGACACATCTGAATAATTGTGTTTTTCTTAAAATAAATAAGCTAATCAGTTTTATAAATAAAACAATAGATATGAACAGATAGAAGAAACAGCTGTTGAAAGTAATGAAGCTCAGCTGTTTCCCATGTTAATCAAGAAATCTATAATTACTAAACTAAAATAAAATAATTTGACCACGCAGCTAAACCGCTGATGTGAGTTGGCGAATTTCCAAAATTAAGTTGCTTAAATGTTTTAAGGTTTCAACCAACTATTTGGGAAATTAGTCTACTCTCGAAGGCGCTGAACAACTGCATGCAGGAACAAAAAATATTATATTCATTGTTGATGTTGTTAGAACTACATATATTTATATATATTATTTTTGCTGTCAACTGTAGTCTCTAGTTTTACTTTACCTTTTATGTGGCTACATGTTTCACTGCCACGGGCAGCATCATCAGGCCAGCCAACACACATGTGTCTATGTCCACTCAAACACTCGTATATACACAATACTTAACACTTAATGAAATGAGGTACCTCTCAAGTGTAAAGTTAAATTATTATTGTTTCAACATATTTTATTTATTTGAAGTGTACGACCAATATACGAAAATATATATAAAATGAAGTGTTCAGTGTTGTGTATATGAGAGTTTGAGTGGACATAGACAGCTGGTCTGATGATGCTGCCCGTGGCAGTGAAACATGTAGCCACATAAAAGGTAAAGTAAAACAAGAGACTACAATTGACAGCAAATAAATAATATATAAAAAATATTAGTAGAATATGATTGCACCTCTGCCTCAGCCCTGACTCATGCGCTACTTTGTTCCGCTCGCTGAGGAAAAACTTGCTGTCCGAGTTAGCACATCGACCTTGTGGCCTCAGATTATGGATCAAAAGCTGCCCACACGGTAAAATCTCCCACGTGGATTTGAACTAAGTACTTTTATGGTACAGTAAGACCTCGATAATCCGGCACTCTATAATCCTGCAGACCCGATAGTTCGGCATCCATCATCTTGAAAATTTGCACTCATTAAAAATAGCAGTTTTTGTAATTATTGGGTGATTTAAGCCCGGTCTACACTGTCTGTTGGCTCCGTATCCGTTAAAAACAGTGTGTAAAAATCTACTGCTCAATAAACTTGTCCAAAACAAACATTTCAATCAAAATTTCTCCTAAAAATCGAACCGATTCAAAACAATATGCTCTCGTCGTCCTTTAAAAACGTTAAAGGGACCGTTTAACACTTTCGTTGCTGACAGTATTTTTTTGAACTTATTCCACTTAATGAAGATTATTTGAACAAATTGAAGTGTTTGGAAAAAGATAAAAAGATTGAAGTGTTTGGAATTTCTTGTAAATAGTTGTTCGATTTAAAACCGCTTTCAGGGTAACTACTAGTTCCCAGAAATAAAAATCAGTGACTTTTCAGTGACTTTTAGGGTAAAAATTTAAAAATCGAGTTTCTATATACAAACTCTTTAAAACTTAAAATCATATATGACTTATGTCTACTTCTCTTAGTAATACACCCAACTAGTGATACACGAATACGTGATGTCTTAGTCGATTGTCTCGATTGTTCAAACATCTCGAGCATCAAACAATCGCGGATCACCGCAACTTGTCTGCTCCGCTGTTCCCTACTATGCCCATACTCCCCCTTACCGAACGCTGTTCCTGTTTATATTCATGTTTCGGCAAAACAAAAAAGACATTGAAACAACATAAAACACATAATTACTCCGCTTCATATATGCTCAAAATTATTTTAAAGGCTAGATATGTCTTATATAAAACTAATCAGGTTATTATAGAAGAAATATTTCATCATCTTGAAGCCTGGGGCTATGATCGCAAATTATAACATCAGCGTGTCACTGTCACGATAGTATACGGAACCTTTTTTTTTATATTTGTTACAATCCAGCGCTCAGAGAGCTTATATTATAAATATTTTATGTACAAAGTGATTTTGTTTCTTTTAATATTTATTAGTTAGCGGCAATCTCTCTAGGCAGTTAATGTTACATAGTTTCAACGTGTAATTTACGTATTCATATACAGTACATATGCGTTTATTCTCTGTCTAAACCATTTTAAAGGAAGACCTCGATAATCCGGCATCACCGGATCCCCGAGCGTGCCGGATTATCGAGGTCTTACTGTATTTGACGTTTTGATCGAATAGACGGGCTATAAGAACATGTAAAAAAACAAAATATGGAGAATCTTGTAAATTTTTTAAGAATAAAACCCCAAAAAGTTTCATTCTAGTACGAAAAATTTCAAAAAATGGTTACTTCAGGTCAAAAAATGTGCTTCCGTTTGTGTGAATTTTTGGTTAACAAACTCGTCCAAGCAAATTAGAAAACCAATGTGTATACAAAATTTGGATCAAATCGAACAAAAAATGCGGCTGTTAGAGTGTATATATATAATGTTTTATGACACCCCAAAACGTGTCATTGACCACTTCTGACCTTAGGTCTCACCATAACAGTCACTGCAATAGCTTATTTTTACCCTGGAAATTCGCTAAAAAGAAATGAAAAGGGACCAAATCATCTTTAGACAAAACTAATATAATTAAAACCTGTAGACCGCTTGCTGCGGTAGTTTTCTTCCCGCAAAACGGATGGAAAATGTGAAAGACACAAAATCAGCTTTCATTTCAATTTGGTTTCAGGCATTTTCATCAAGCTTAATCTCTATGTATATCTCTAACTTATTTGTATAACAATAAATGTATGTTTTTTCACAAACGTCTTTTTAATATCTCCTGTTTTTATGTTAAAATTTTTTTATTTTTTCTGAACTCTGTTCGGAATAGCGGGACTCTACTGTATTTAGAAATCTCTAAACTAAAATTATAGGAAAACATAAAAACAATGTACTGAATTATTATTTTTTAAACATAGTTTTTTTATTTAATAAGGCAAAATAACTTTTTAATCACTGAAAACCTTACATTATACAATTTTAATGAATAAATATCAGTTAACTAAATCATTTTATGCTGAGGATCAACTTAATGAGATCAGTTCAAGTATACTATTTACATGTATCAACACATTCATCCATTCGTTCTTTTGACATTAAATCTTAATAAAACTAATCCACAGGATTATTTAAAAAGATGGACGCAATTTAATTCATTTGTATTTTACGAAATATAAATTGAATATGAAAAATCTGCATACTGAATGAAAGAGGAAGTTCCAAAGTTTTGTTTACCACCGTTTGGGCTTGATAGTAAACTGCCGGTATAGCAATAGTCCAGTCAAATAGTACACTAGAAATCGCTAAAATCGCAAACTAACGGCTAGTGTTGTTAGGACCACCACCAGTAGTGTATATCCAAGTTTGCATCTTCCAAAGACCTGTGCTAACTTCGTAGCACTCGAAAAACCCCAAAATTTTCATACTTTTTTTCGGGTTTTTCACTATATCTCCTAAACTATGCGTTCTTTCATAAAACATGTTATTTACGGTTTTAAAGTAGATTAAATTTGCTTCAATTTGAGTCCAGAACCAGCTCTGTAACTAAGACAGTCCTCCCAAAATTGGCAATTTTTTCCAAAAAATTGAAATTTTAAGATTTGTTCATCTTTTGATCCCGAAATTGGGACAAATACTCATTTTAGGGTAAAGTCATATGGAAGATGTTATAGCGAATATTATTAGCTTTAATTTAAGTACAGAATGACGTCTATAGGTCTAATAGTTTCGTCACAATGCTTAAAAATTTAAAAAATGGGAAAACTGCATTTTCCGAAAATTGGCTAGGTTGAGAGTTCTCACGATGGTTTGAGGATTATTTGACTAAAGCAAATGTGAAATTCTTCAAATGTGTCTTCCGTTAGTTAAATGTGACTAAAAAAGAAAAAACTGCAGCCCCCTTCCCTCTGGACTGTGGGATCAAAAATCACAAATATAGAAAAAAGTGCAGCTGTGAAGGACTATACTTAGGTGTTTTGATCTCTGTATAGGTCATTTACCTGTAGAGGTTTTGGGACATTTCGTTTACCACCAGTGAGCAGCACAGAATGAAAGAGACACTAGTGATGTGGAGAAACTGAAGGTGTGCCACCTTTATATCCACTGTGATTAATTGCCACATGGCTCAAGAAATGGCAGTAGAAGTTGCCAAGCAAATCACGGACAACCATTTGGACAGGTTTCCTTCAAGCGAAAAAGCAAAGTGCGAACTTTGGCATTAATGAGCACTTCCATCAAAGTAAGAGACAAAAATTGCCAATTTTTGGAGGGCTGTATCTTAGTATCTACAGAGCTGGTTCTGGTCTCAAATTGTAGTAAATTTAATCTACTTTAAAAACGTAAATAACATGTTTTATGAAAAAATGCATAGTTTAGGAAATATATAGTGCAAAACCCGAATAAAGTGCAAAAATTTTGCGGTTCGGCGGAAAACTTCTGGCCACCGAGATCTCCTGATCTCATGCCATGTAACTTATTCTTGTGGGGCTATTTTAAGGAGGCTGTTTACGTCCCATCTCTACCAACAACGATGGAACCTCAGTAACACGACATACTTCTACTCGTGTACTGCTTAGATGTTTGCCGTGTAGCAAAGGGAGGACACATTGAACATTTATAGCCTTTTCATAACTATGGAGATTGTTCTTGTCCAATTTATCCTTCATTAAATACAAATTAATTACACTGGGTCCATCTTTTTGAATAACAATGTATATATTTAAAGATATCAACATTATAAACATATTATGTACACTTTTGAAACTATCTAATATTAAAATAATGTTTAATAAAGTATGTATAATACAAATATAGATACTGCGATCTAAAATGGAGAGAAAGTTTCCAATAAATGTTGTGAAAAATTTCAGCCTATTTCGTCTTCTTAATTCAATTTGATTCCATTAATTAATTCTGAAAGAAGGCTTTAGCTAAAACAAAAAATATACTAATAATAAGAAATTGACTCAGTTGGTGGACTTAAACAATCTTCTCAGAATCATTCTTGTAGTTTTCAGGCAAAGTACGGCAAACTGGACAGTGTCCATTTTGTAGAATTTTCATTTCAAAGTCATCAATATGAAAAATCTGAAAAATAAATATATTAATAATGTTTGAAAGTAGTCAATTTAGAAAAAAAATATTAATTTTTATTTAATTCAATGAACTGTTTGCCAACCACATAGAGCAATTGTTTGCCTATATACAAAAAGCTAAACGGGAAAGCTAAAACTATCGTGCACTTAAAGTAAAATGAGTAAAACTGGCACACAGATACCACTACTTCCACCACTCTCCAGAGGCGGGACCTAAGCTTGTTCACTAGTTCTTAGTACATAACTCGTTTTCTCCAGTGTCTGGTTGCAACAATGAGATTTTTACTTCTACTTTGTATTTTAAACACGATCAACAAAAATACATAAGTACAATAATTAAACCCTTACAATTATTATTGGAAAATTACATATTATATTCTACGTTTTTTTATTTTTTCAATAAAAAATAAAAGGTGGTTTTTTTGCCACCTTTTAAACTAAATAGAGTTTTAGGGTTTAGTACAGGGCCATTAGGTAGAGATGCAGTTACTACGGCAGAGCGGTGGCAATCTGTGTATGTATGTAGTAGTGAGATTTGCATAATTCATCAATTCCAGGCCAGCCAAAATATAGGCGCCTTAGATAGCATCACTAAGTAAACCCAAGTCAGTATATTTGAAAAATTAATTAGTATTAATTGTTACCTCGGAACCATTAAAATAAGTTTGCTTGCAGTTTTATTTAAGGGGAGATGAACGGTTCATAAGAGAGTATGTTAAATATGTTAATGTTATGTACTGTTTTCTCAGGAACTATTCATCCAAATCTTCTGAAATGTTTACCTAGATTTATAAGGTTATAGAAGGTGCATTGCTCTACTTTACAATTACTACTAAAATTAAAAAAGTTATGATTTAAAAAAAATTATATTGAAAAAAAAAAGGTTTTTATGCACATTTATTGGTATAATTCAATACTTTGTACATGAAATATCATAAAAGTAGAGCTGTATAGTCTCATACATTTGTAAAAACTGGTGTAAAAATTTCAAGCAAGTAACCACCTTAATAACTTTTTGAGAAAAACGTACATTTGTGCAAAAAAAAGTCAATTTTCGGTAAATTGTCACAACTAAACAAAACACCCTTTTTTTAATCTATAAACTAAATAATTTCATGAGTTATTACTAGGCCTACCTTAAAGTCCTCCTGAACAGTATCGTTATAGAGCTTTTGTACTAAAATAATTACTAATTTTAAAAAATAAATACAAATTTTATAAACTATTCGGTTCCAACTTTATTGCACGAATAAAATATTTATTGTTTGTGATTTCAACAGTTACCATATTTATTATGTGCACCATATTTTTTAAATACTATGTTACTACGAAGAAAAAAAATCTGTGGTTTAAAAAAAAATATATATATAGGCCTATACACATAAATATCTTATAATTATGCAAAACATCCCAAGTAGGAGACCAGGTAACTAGTCTTATCCCATCAGTTTGGAAGTAAGCCAACCACTGTTTGCTTTACTTCCACCCTCCTACCCTCAAAACCACATATGAAAAGCTACCTGGTATCTAGCCGAGATTCGAGCCCAGTATCTTCTGATACGGAAGATACCACGCTATCTACTTGGCTAAGGTTTGCCTTAAGAAATACTGATAAATAAACAACACTTATTTAGTTTACTGTCTCTATGAGCATTACTTATATAAGTAAATGTACCTTCATCAGCACCATCTAGGAGTGTTATACCAAGTTTGGTTGTTCTTAAGCTTGAATTTTATTGTATAGTATGTATTCACGAGAGGTTTATAATTAAAAATTAAGGAGATATAAAAATAATGCTACCAAATTGTCTATCTCGGCCCTTCCCTCTCGCTGTTATATTCTAGACTGCAATACAATCCAATATTTTAGCGGGGGACATGAGGTTTTTGTTTAATATGTAGTACTTATAATAAGCTATTACATGAGAACAAATGAGGATAATACAAAAAAACTAATTTGCCTTGTAATGTTTTCTATAGCCCCAAAAATGTTAAAAGGCAAAATAAAAACAAAATTGAGGTTTTCGTCCATATTGAAGGTTAATCTCCCCTTAACTTAACTTTTTGATTTTGTTATCTGAACATTAGAAATAGACTACATTAAATATACTGTGACAGTGTAATTTCATTTCAAATTGTAAATTCATTGTAAGTTTCATTTCTGTTGGACATGACTAATGCCTGTATCCATCATATACTTGGTTGAATAAATGATTATTGAGTTACATAATACAATAAAATTGAGTAAAATAAAAATAGTAAAAACATCATTGCAAAGTACAATTTTTTAAATAATTTGTAAACATATTCCGTATTTAAAAAATATCAGATTAGAAATTTGCCGCGCTAGGCTATAGTGGCACAAATTACCATGCAAACTAAGCCAAATATCAAAATATACAAACAAAAACACTTAACCTAAAAAGAAGGAAAAGTGCCAAAAGTAAGATAGGACTAGCCTTTAAGAACTTAGCCTACCCTATTATCTAAGAAAATTAACCCTAGAACTCAAATACTAAACTATACCAGTACCAAATTGCTATATATATTGTGTTATGCTAAAGATACAAAACAAACCTGCCTAGATGTCAAGACAAGGATAACCAATTAACCCAAATAGGATTACTAAAACAAATCATTTCACAACCCCAATAAAAAACACATTAGAAATTTATTTATTTACATTTATTATATTTCCAAATATCAGTAAGGCAACACCAATAAGAAAATTGTTCTCAAAATAATAAAGAATCATATGTAGAAAATGTAAACAAACTGCCATGTTTTCGATACACGTTCCATAGGCTTAAACAACTTAAATACAATTAATCTCAATGTTAGAAGTTAATCGTAGACCTCAAACACAAACAAATCCTTCATTTTTATAATAAAACACTAATAAAAACCATTTTAAATTTATTTATAGATTTAAGAATATTATTGTAAAGAAACAGTTGTAACTAGACAATGTAAAAACCTATCTGTAAAGAGGCCATTACTGGGTAATCTCAAACTCAAAGCCAATTTATTATGTCTGTATGAAATTAAATTCTTTTAAAGTAAATAATGTTTATATGTAAAATCAACAAGCGAGTTTTAGAATGAATTAAAATACCAAACATTACTTAATAAAAAACTGTGATCGTCAATACGTGATGTTATTTTTTCAGTACGTGATGTTATTTTTCAAATAATCTCGACCCCATGAACATAGTATTACAAAAGTTCTATTAGATATCGGCCAGACACAGCACACCAAGTATTGCGCCGATTGAATCAACCAATGAGAGACGAATACGAGAGTGAGGGAGAAGTGGTAAAGAAGGAACCGGGATGTTTGATTGGAAAAGGACGGCATGAGTTTTTACACATTTAGCATTGAGGACAATATAGAATGTATAAGTTGACTATTGAATTAAACGGTGTTCATTATTAATATAAAAAAAGTGTTGAACTCAGTTATACAAACCAGAATTTGGTATACTCTCGACAAAGTTAACTGTAATATTGATCAATTTTTAAAACAATATCAAATCTAAAACCATAATTAACTTTTGAACTTTATAAATTTAAGTCATTGAATGTGTATTAATAAAAATTTGCTCCTGCCACTAAGTGCCAGACCCCGAGAACGGTACATGATTATCAATTTGAATTTTAAATGAACTAATAGATATGTCTAGCCCATTATAAATGTAATAAAGTTATAAAAGAAAAATGTTATTAAATGTGAACCTTGTTGAACTCTAACTTTGCAATTATTATTTTTATTATATTAATTTACGTTATAAGGCCTTGGCCTACTTGGAAGATAGGCCCTGCCTGTCCGGATCACCGAAAGGCAGGATTAAATATAACTTGTCTAAAATGATGATATACAAGTTTTAGTTGTAAAAAAAAAAAATAAAAAGTATTTTTCATATCTACAACTTTTATACAACTTAATTTTTAGCTTTAATATTACTAGTCCTAAATTTTAACCCTACAACTGTCCATGTTAATGTTTTGCAACGCCAAGTCATTTAGGTGCATGTGCAAGCATATTTTCAAAATTCGCCAAATATAGTAATTGTATACCAATCCAAAAGTGTTCTGTACCTTTTTTGTAGAGAAAGGTTCAAAGAATTCATATATGCAATTAAAAAATTTATTGATATAAAATTGTAAAAGTTATTAGCTCAAGAAACAAAAAATGTTCAGTAACGAAAGGAAAATGTTCAACTTTAGGCCTACATAACAAGTAGTAAACATTTTTTATAATTTTTTCCTAAGGGTAAAAAGTTTCATAATTTAGTTCTAAATAGAACAGCATAAAAACATCTATCAATTTCAAATTTGTTATTTTGAAAACACCAGTTTTTATTTTCCATCTACACGACTGCTAACAAATCTAGGTCTAGTTTCAAATGTAATTTAGGAATATTTGCTTTACCCAAAAATGAAATATTATTATAACAAAGTGTAGATAATAAATCAAAGAATTGAACTGTATACTTGTAAATTATCTTTTCCTAAAAGTGTTTGACTTAAAATTATTTGAATAACAAAAGAGAGAAAAAATTTAGAAATCTCTTGCCCGTTCAAGCTATACACGATGCGCGCGCAAACTCCTATGTCTACCCATGTTATAAAAAGCCGTTAGGGATCATATTCAAACCTTGGATGAGACCGTATTAGCAGTTACTTTCCCATGGTCCTACACAAGAAACTGTTCAAGTATAGCATATTTGGTTTACAGGGAAAGTTAGCTTGAAGCATTATGTTTACAAAGATACCAAAATATCTCTAAAAAACTATTGTGGTCACACAGATATCACGTGTAATAAATAACGCTGTTTATTGGTTGGAAAACTGACCAATTGCAAGGGTCTACAAAACGCCCCACAACTTTAGAACTATTTGTCCGATTTTTGATTGGATGGCAGTATTAGATAGGGGAAATTGTGAAAAATCCAACGATATCTATGTTTACTTTAGAAGAAGTAATGGGCAGGCTTTAGAGAGAGAGGAAAGATGTGTTACTTCGACGTGTTTTGTGACGAAATCCGGTGAATTGACGGGCACCGAGTTTGTTGAAGAAAACTAATAAACTGCAACGATGATTACATATGTAAATATACGTTTTAGAAAAAACTTGTAAATACAAAACTTACAGTTTAGATCATTACCTTTCCAACGGTATTTGATTTATTGCGATTGAATAATTTTTAGTGGGTGAAATATTCGTTACAAGTAGAGTTGTCAATTATTGTTTTCACGTGCCACGACCACTCAAATTGAGTAGTCTGACAGTTGTAGGGTTAATCTACGAACTGATGTAGGAGGATTGACAAAACAAAACAGCTTTGTGTACAGAATATTACTGTTATATATAAAGAATTAAAAAAACATAATATTTTACATTGTTTAAACAAAGCTTTGAGTTTTTGCTCAATTGTAACAGATACTTTCTTCCACTTAGTCGCCACCTCCACACACATACACTCACACTAAACGGTACATAAAAAAAAAGAAAGAAAAAAACTTCTTCTTTTACGAGCTGTTACATTAAACTTCTGGTTTATACTAGTACAAGTGTAAGACAACGAAGAAGACGAAATATTACTTTAAGAAGTTTGTATATTGTACCTCATCCAAAAGTGCTAGGTGCACCCTAAAAAAATTTTCACTTAAAAAATAACAAGTACGAATGTTGCATACAATTTAAAAAAAAAGTTAACTTAAAGAACTTACTTTATTACAAGAGCTGCAAACAGTTACTTGGAGTTCAGGTAGAAGGTTGCGATAGTACTGGAATCTGAGTGGCTTAGGCCAACGACAAACGACTACTGAACTTGAATCCATTGATTGAAGAGTCGATCGATTCACAAACACTGGTTCAAAATGTTCTGCTTCTGCCTTTATACATACAATGGTACAATCTAATTTAATTTTACTAACGTTTGCCTCCCTACAGATGACAGCAATAAGACACTCGCTAAACAACAAAATTAATATTAGGATCTCTTCAATAGCATTTTGTTCCAATTTTCTTTACCTATGAAAAAATTATCATGTTAGACTTTTTTAATTTCAACTAAGATAATAAAAACTTAGCATTTATCAAAACCAGTATACTGTTCTCCTTACAGAACAGGGTTTTAAGTTATATTAATTTAGACATTTTTTGACTGCAATTTAAGAAAATTTTATATTTTCAGAATTGCCTCTGTGAAACTTTAATTTGATATTTCACTCAAACGTTTCAACTTTTACATTTATTTTACTAACCTAGTTCCCTAAATTTTTATTATCAGACATTCAACATAACTTATTGTGCCTGTCTTACTGTAATAAATCAATCAAACATTTAATTTGTAAAAGTAGGTTCAGAAGTTCTAAAACTATGAAGATATTAACAGCACTTTTATTCCAAACACAATACAAGTCCCTTTTGGTAGTTAAAATGCAAAAAACCTATATTGTGATGACTTTCAAAAATAGACAGATTTAAAAAAAACATCTCTGTATTGGATTTGTGTTGTACTACAGAACTATTATAAAAAACTTTTATATGAAAAACCCTTAAAGGCAGTCCAAAAGGGTACACATATTTTTATTGATTTTTTTAGTTTTATTGATTATTATTCCTTAGAATATTATCTTTAAAATTACGTATACCAATAAATAGTTAGGAAACATTTTAACAGCGTAAAACAACTTTAGGAAAGCTGTTTTTACATCTAGTTATTTTTGGTTTTAGTTGTGAGCCACGAGTAGTATACTTTGATTTAGTATACAATGCATTACTTACAATACTATTTTTTTAACCGTGCCCTCGGCCACGATTGTACTAACCTGAATGATAACGTTAGAAATCGCTCTGTCTACTCTAGTTTTCTTCACGAAAACTGAGCTGAGCGGCGTGAAACAGCGAAAACCGAGCTTCAATAAGACTGTCATTTAATACACTTAGCAGCAATGTAAAATTATGAAACTTTCACGGATACACAGATAAGAACTATACGATTCGTATGATGTAAAATAAAATAAAATCAATTACAAAACCTATTTCATATTTTAAAAATCAATATTATAACAATGTACTTTAATAATGACATGAAATTTTCACACCACTGGAAAGTTTTTTATTTGTTGGTTAGAGTCAAAGTGTTTGCGAGAAATGATTAGATAAAGGTCCAAATTAAATTTTTTATTTGTAAAATTTTTTTGTTTGACTTACGGTTTGCTCGGTACAGCGGTATAATATGTGCGTTTCAATTAAAACTTCCTGCCTGGAGGAAGTAGGCCTACTTGTGTCTGGCATTTACCTTAACCACACCACAGTATTATTATTCGAATACTCGAACCAGAGAGACGTAGTCTATGACTCATTTAAGTAGTTTTTATTTTAATAATTTTATTCGAATAATTATTCAATCATTTTTTTTTATTCGAAGTTTGTGGAACTCCCTTTACAATCCCTCCCCGCTACAACGCTAACCCACCGCGCGCTAGCCGAGCCGAGGGCACGGTTAATAAAAATTGTACTGTACTTCCGGAAGGGGAAATTGGTAACTTTTTTTCTATAATGTTTAAGATAAAAAGAACCTGTGGGCAAAAGATCTTACCTTGATGTATTAATTCTAACAAAAACCTTATTATTGGTCATATTACCTGTACCATTGAGCAGTATATAACATTTATTTATGTATTAGAGTTTAGTGTGAAATTGTCTAAATGTTTGATAAGTGATTATATATTATTAAGTAAAAAATGCCAGCTAAAAAAGTCGATGCCCATGAGCTGAACAACAACATGACTACTCAGATCTGACCACGGTTTAACAGCCCAAATTGATTATCCATTTGGATAAACATTGAATTGTCTGGGATATTAAGGTAACCCAGACTTTTAACTTTTAATAATTCATTATTATTTCGGCCTAGTCTAACTTTCTGTTTTGTTGCGGGTACAGCGAACGTAGGCTGAACACCAGAACCTAAGGTTGAAGTGTAGCAAACTTGGATGACAGCACTAACCACTTCACCGCTAACTATTTAATATGTTAAATATATATTAAATAAACAAGTACTGTACCTCAAAGCTAACCAGTCTTGCTGTAAAAGGATCTGGGATGTTACTTAAAGTTTCATCAAGCCTCAAAGTCTGAAAGTTGTCCTCTAACTTCTGACTCCAAGCATCGGTTTGTTCACTAGAAGGGTTAGGAGATTCCAATAACCGTAAAGCTTCTTCATCACTTATTCCACTCTCCAGTTGGAATTCCACCAGTGGCAGCACCTCTGACATAAATAATAAAAAGTGTTAGCAAACAAAAGAGTAGATATATAAATATTTTAAAAAAATGCAGACTTATACAGGGTTATAAAAGTGTTAAAAAATTCGGAAAATAGTTCTGTGGGTCAAAATATTTTCGAAACAATTTATGAAAAATAAGTGATTAAATCCAATGATGCATTTCAAAATGGCGGCTGTTAGAAAATTTCAAACCTAAATTACCCTAAAACCGTACATTTTCACAAAAAATGTCAAGGCACCTTTTTTGCTGCCATTTTAATTCTCTATCGGATGGTGTAACTATCGAAACAATTGGATGAAGGATAGTAGTTATGACTAATAACAGTAAATGTACCCACCATATTGTAGTGTTTACTGTGTTTGTGGTACAGGATGCTGGGTTGAACAAACCAATTATTAGACATGTCATGTGTTATTCTTTCACAAGCCTGAATTCATATACTGAGTAAACTTCAGTTCAACAAACACAATCCCGAAAAGGTAATGACTTAATAAAATATTATGGTAAAATAAATTCATAATAAATAATATTTTTTTTGTAACCCAGATGTCTTACAAGTAAACAACATGGCCTGGCCACAATCGACAATGTAATCAGTTGTTGTAAAAACCAATTACAGCAGTTTATTTTGGCGCGTGCCATATTAACACTTACCAAAAGTAACAAATGAATGGACAAATGGTTGCCTACAGTTGGTACAACAGTTTCCTGGAACTGATACATTAGTAAGCAGTGGATTATAAGTTGAACATCTATAGCACATTACCAGCAGTTCTTCATTATCATGGTACAGCTTCCCTCGAATCATTAGTGTTGCAACGTCTACATATTCCTAAGAGAAAAATAAAATAAATTGCAAATGCTAAACAAATTGTTAATATAAAAAATAGGTATTACTTTCCTCTACAAGTCTATTCAATCCTTGTTATTTTTAGATGTGACGACCGCGGAATTGCGTTACCCCATCTTTATATATTCGTTTTATAACTCAATCGGGGATCTACGCAACATAATGAAATTATTAATATATTTTTTAAAGTTTATATGGTTTTTACTTCTAAAAAAATACCTTTTTTCATATTAATTTTAATAATACATTTTTAGTAGTATTAGGAATAGTTAAAAAATAAAAATAACTACTATGGTTTAAGGATAGTTATTAATTGAAGTTATAAAAAGAAATAATTCTTTATTAGATGTTTAGTACAATTAATCCAAGTCCCAAGACAATAAGGTAGCCTGTTATTGGGAAATATATCAAAAAGTGTTGCAATAGCTCTCATAGCTGACACTAACCATCCTACTTAGATGCGCAGTTCAGTAACCTGGCCAGGTATATAGTGGTTTGTCAATTGACCGGCTATTGGGACAACCTACGGGATTCGACAAAGTGGGTTTTGGGAGACACAAACACCCATAAACTTTAGCAAAAGAGATGAGCACACTGATAGTATACTACTTTTCAAGAATCAATAAGAGATAAGCGTTAAGTCATTTGTTCTGGATATATCATGATAATATTCAGCTTGCTATGTATTGGGATTTAATAACTGAGTGTTATAAGATATTATAATATAAATAAATATATATGTTGGAAACGTTAAAACTATAAGTATTATAGAAAATCATTGTTTAACTGAATATTCACTGAACTACTGATTAATGCACTTTTCTTTATTGACCCACCTGATCCTAGTAGTTTATCACAATGTTAAAAATAACCTTAGTCAAACAGTCTTGAAGGACTCAGACTTGTTAGATAAATGTATACAAAAAACATTTAAATGATATACAGTAGTATATTACTGGCCTAAGTATTTTCCAAAATTTCACAGCTTTTCAAACATATATTTTCCCGCATGAATGAATGAATTTCCTCTATTAACTCATAAACTCGCTCGAAAACACATCCAGCACTAAGCCCATCTTATTTTGGTGTCGTAGAGTATTCTACATTTAGTGTATTAAGAAAGCATTAAATTAATTAATCGTTTCGAAATCATCTGTGTGTGTAAGAGGCTCGAAATATAATATTACTTACGACTTCAATAATTATACCAAGCACTTGTTTCATGTCTAGGGGAGATTTACACATGGTATCTTGATGTAGTTTTGACAATCATATTTGGTGTCCCATCATTCATCGAACGTAATATTTCATAAGTGGGTACATTTAAAGTCGATAAGACTTCTTGAAATTCTTGAAAGATCGCAAGTTGAGCATTGCTCTCCCAAGAACATGGTAAATAATATTTGTAGGCAAGTTGTTATTCAGAACTCTGTTACGAGCCGAATTACTCCAGTATAAAATGTACCATTGAAATAATGAAATTAAACTCCATACTCCTTTATTGGAATCAGTCAAAACTTTTTAAATGCTGAAAATGAAATAAAACAAAACACAATAAAGAAAAAAAATTCATTTTAAACTGAACATAATACCTGAAATTGAGAAGGAATTCGAAGGCTCTGCATTTTCTCTAGTACTTGACGAGCCAACTTGAATGCACCAAGAGCACGAGCTTGTTTCGATAAGGTATACAGAATAGCACTGTAATAGATGAATCAAGGAACCAAAATGAAAAAAATGTAACAATTATTCAACTTTCAATAAGCATTAACAAATAATATTTAATTTAGCTTAGAGTCTTTGCTTCAAATGTTATATTTTGAAAACTAGTGTAACTCAATAATAAATAATCATAGCAACAAAAAATCTGCAATGCATTTAAAACGGAACACAGAACAACTGCTAAAGTAAAACTTTGATTAACCATCACTCGTTTATAACCCATTTCAACTGGACTTAAAAGGGTGTGGCCTGGCCTTTAGTCTATCCCCTCCCAGGCCCTAATCTTTCCATTTACAATAGTGCAAGTGGCCCTTTTCTAGTCCATTCTTAGGTTTCAGTTGTGACATAGACGTTGTATATATCACATTCTATAGTAAAGTAGATTCATATACAACGCATAGTGAGAGACATCTTTTTATGGATACATAGTATTATTTATACAGTGTTCTGCTTGAATTCGTATTCGTATTTGACATTTTAACTGACCTTGTTTCCTGTATTACTAAACTCTATTGTATTTAGTGCATTCGTGCAAGTTACATTGCAACAGAAAAATGTCAGAGAAACTTAAAAGAGTTGTTTTGGGCTTAATCAGAAACGGGACATTAATAAGCGCTTACAAAAAGGCGAAACTGCCACAAGTGTAGCTCAAATTTATGGTGTTGGAAGAACAACAGTGAACGATATAAAACGTGATGCTGAAAAAATTGAACAACATGTGTTGCTCAAGCTCAATAATCACTTTATAACCATAAGTTACAAATTGCAGTATGTACTTCAATACATGTTACTTTTCCACTGTATATCATTTGTACTTATTTAATCAAAATT
This sequence comes from Philaenus spumarius, assembly GCA_018207615.1. Taxonomy (NCBI): domain Eukaryota; kingdom Metazoa; phylum Arthropoda; class Insecta; order Hemiptera; family Aphrophoridae; genus Philaenus; species Philaenus spumarius. The sequence goes on along the minus strand of JAGFPH010002463.1, from coordinate 153,382 downwards.
GTTTTTATATTGTAAACAGGTTTAATTTATGTTTATAGTTTAATATAATGGTATTTCTGTCATTCGTCTATTCGCTTAAGTCAAATGGGTCGAACGATGGAGAACAGGGGATAGTGGGCATCAGCTTTACGCTCTTCAGTCAACTCCTGCTGATCCACATCAATACCGTGGTGTCCCAAGATCAATTTGCAGCAAAAGCAAGAATCGGTCACATTGTGACTAGATAATATCTCCTTCGTTTTAAGCTTGGTGATACCCCAATCTGTCAGGCTTGTCTTGCCGAAGACCACATTCTGTTAGCATGCATACAACAAGCGAGGCGAGGAAACCACTGAGGGATTCGATTGGCCGAACAGAACTCTGAAGGAACACTGAGTAACAGAGGATATTGGACGCTGTTGGCAGCCACATACTATGGTCATAAGTCCATTGGAGATTAGTAACTCTCTATCCTGTATCAAGAAGTAAGTCTATTCGCTTAACCGCCACATCCTTGGTCTCAGAAGTTGTACTGCAATGTAAAGACAGATAAAACTTCTTATAGGCAATCTAGATTTATACAGCGGGTCTACTGGCTTGTATATGTACAGGTTTACATCTAAAAAGTTTTAATATACATATTTTAACAAATGATGTAGAATAACAATGTATCCCAATAGTTTGTAAATGCCTGAATAGCCAGAACCGAAATGATGAGATGGTAAGTTTTTATGGAAACTTGGTAAGTTCCATATAAGTTGTATGGAAACGAAATTAGTTCAGATTTATTGTTTTGAGCATGTTAACCCTTGACTTATGTCATTGGTAATGTAATTTTTAAATGCTAACTTTTTACCCTACACAATAGACTTTCTTTGTAAAAAATGGTGGCTATTTAGTTCGATGCACTTAAATGATATAGAGCTAACCGCTCTCAGTAATGCATATTAATGTTTTACTTTGTTTGATAGTTTTAACAGTTACACCATTGGATAGGAAATGAAATGGGCTACACAAATTTACTCTTGACATTATTTATAAAACATTACTGTTTTAATCCTCAGACTGGCAACCCAACAATTGTGTGGTCGTGAATGGCAGACTGCACAATTTTGCGATCGTGGATAACACAAACAAAAATTGTATTGAATATTTCATCCACTAAAAATCATCCAATCTCAATGAAACAAAAACCATTGAAAAGGAAATGATTTAAACTTTAATTTTTGTATTTACAAATTTGTTGTAAAACGCATACTTAGATAAATAATCATCCTTTTAAAATTTTAGTTTTCTAATCAGCAAGGCGAGAAAGCACATGGAAATGAATCAAACTTATCGCTTCTTAAAGCTCAAAATCGTTCAACAGACTTATTTTGAGAAAAAGATAAGGAGACCATTGGATTCGTCAAAATTTAATTAAACTTTCTAACACAGCCTTCCAATCATTTGTCACACTTATTGGTTTTTAGATATGAAGTTTTCTGTAAATCCTTGCAATTGGACAGATTTCAACGAATGAGAAAACATATTTTGAACATGCTATATATTGACGACAAATCGTTATATTTGTAGTATAATGATATTTATATCTTTTTGTAAAGGAAATCCATATTTTAGTTTGACATAAGGTAAACCTCATTTGGTGTTTGAATTCTATTCGGGTATTTCTGTGAAATATAAACATTTGTTAAAATCAATAGACGCATTCCGTTACAACAATAATACTTTTTTCTTACCAGAGTCCGGACTCCAGAGTGTCTGCAACTGTAAACAATGTGAGAGTTTTGTTTATTTGATCTAATAAAGTGAAACAAATAAAACAAAGTGAAATAAGTTTTATAAAACAAGAATTTCAAGTATACAGGTCAATTCTATGATTTATTCTATACAATTTGTTATAATATTTCATTTTTGGGTAAAGCATATAATATATCCCTACATTACTATTCAAAATGGGTCTGATTTTTTTAGCAGTCTTGTAATAGGAACATAAAAACTGGTGTTTTCAGAAAAACTTTTTGAAATTGATATATGTTTTTATACACTTCTATTTAGAACTAAATTATAAAACTTTTGTATATTTTGAAAAAAATTACAATAAATGTTTAGTACTTTTTATGTAGGGCTAAAGTTAGATTTTTCTTTTACGTTTGGAAATTTTGTGCTTCCTGAGCTAATAACTTTTTAAATTTTACATCAATAAATTTTTTAGTTGAATAAATGAATTTTTTAGACCTTTTTCTACAAAACAGTTATTGAACACTTTTGGATTGGAATATCATTACTATATTTGGCAAATTTTTAAAAAAAAGCTTACAAAATGCACCAAATTGCCTACCATTTTGAAAAATTCGACCGCCAGTTCTAGGGTTAAAGTTATTTTCATTTAAAATGTTTAAATTTTGAGAGGGCTATAAAACTTCTAAATGTGGGAAAAAGGATCAAAATTCTCCTGCTAAGTGTGCATTATGCTTTTGCGATCACCCAGCAAATTACAAAGATTGTTAGGTGTACAAAGATATATTATCCACAAAAACTAGGAAACCTATTGAAAGAGCCCCGAAACAAACTGTTTCAATTCCACTTGACTCAACTGACATAAGCTCCCAGACGTGCTCTGGAGCATCCAAACAACCGGGAAGTCCTAGCGCAACCTATACTCAAGCTACGCGTGGTGTATCAACACGGGGGAATCCTAGACCTGGTACGAATCATCAATCTGGTGATGCGATGAAAAAATTTTACTAATGCAAAGCGATAAGATAGAGCTTTTAATACAACAAATAAGTATCCTTTTAGGACTTATATTACTAACCTAGTTAAAAAAATTAATAAATGACGTCGCTGCGAATTTCTGAAATGGAACATTACAATGGCTTGTCTCCGAATAGGCTTCAGTTAGTGCCCTTCATCAATAATAACAAACTGGATGTCTTACTGATCTCCAAGTCACAACACAGAGTTGTATTAAAAATTCCTTGATATTGTACATACCTCACTCCTCATCCGGATGGAAGAACTCACGCCGGTTCAGCCATTGTGATCAAACAAGCTCTGAAGCATTGTTTACTAGAACCATATTCAACTAATTACCTTCAGGCTACTACGGTTGAGGTGCAGGATCGTGCTGCTGCTGCTACGCTTTCGGCTTGCTATTTTCTTCCTAGGCATATAGTAAGTGAGGATATGTTTATTGATTACTTTAAAACTCTTGGCGATTGTTTTATAGCTGGTTGGTGATTCCTACAGGGGTTCACGAACTACTGTAACTCGCAGACGTGAGCTGAAGCTCAGTATTGACAGCAACCATCTGCTTCCCTTATCAACAGGAGAGCCCTCCTATTGGCCTACTGATTCGCATAAAATTCCAGATTTACTTTCTTTATAACAAAAAATATCTCTCACTTGTATACATCCATTGAATCTAGCTTCGATGGGTCGTCTGACCATTCGCCTATTATTCTTATTGTTGGTACTAGGATTTTAACTCAAAATAGTGGTTATGAGTCTCTCTCCAACTGTAGAACTGATTGGAATTCCTTCAGGGACTATCTGGATGCAGCCGTGAATCTCATTGTTCCATTAAATGGTGCTGATGACATTGGCCAGGTTTGCGTTTACATTACCAATCTTATCCAAGTCGCATCATGGACTAATTCCTCTGAGTTGAAGAACAGGCAACCTGGTGTAATGGTCTCCTCAATTATTAGGGAGAAAATTAAAAAAAAACCGTAGATTACGAAGGCTCTGGCAGCAATTCCACCACCCTATTGACAAAATGATACTAAATCGTGCATCTAAAGAGCTAAAACAGTTGCTTGTTGAATCCGCTAACGAACTCTCAAGGATAAGCTGGAACATATGTCACCCTCAGCCCATGGTGATTATTCTTTGTGGAGGGCTACAAAAAATTACAAGAAGCCTCAGAAATCTTTTTCTCCTGTCAGATCAGGAACCTCTTGGGCACGTACTGATGCTGAGAAGGCCGAAGCGTTTGCTGCTCACCTCTCTTCAGTCTTTAGACCCAATAATTCTATTGATAATATAGATTCTGAAATTTCTAATGTCCTTGGTCAAGACCTCCAGCTGTGTCTCCCAGTAAGGCTCATCACCCTCAAAGAATTTCGTAGGATAGTAGCTGCGCTGGAGGATAATAAGCCTCTGGGTTTTGACCTGATTACGCCGAAAGTGTTAAAAGAACTTCCTGGGAAGTTTTTGGTATTCTTGTTACATCTCTTTAATTCAATTCTTAGGCTTTCTTACTTTCCGACTATATGGAAGGTTTCACAGATAGTCATGATCCACAAACTTGGAAAATCACCCAGTGACACCAGTTCATATCGCCACATTAGCCTCACTCATGTGCTGTCGAAAGTGTGGGAAAGATTATTTTTGCCAAGAATCATGCAGCGTGTTGAAGAGTCTCATTTAATTCCGCAATATCAGTTTGGATTTTGTAATCACCATTCTACTGTTGAACAGGCTCACAGGGTTTACCGTTCTATAAGACAGGCCTTAAGGCTAAACATCCCTGAAAAAGTTGTGTTTTTGGCCCGATAGATGGCAGCACCTCTGCGGCAAATTTGTACTACGAATAATTTCCGTAATTATTATCCGATTTTTGTTTTGTAAGTTATTTTGTAAATGATATGAATAAAACATTCACGCTATTGTGCTGATTTAAAAATAAAATTATTTATAAAAAAGTTTTATACAGATTTTTTTTTGCTGTAATATTTTGTTTAAATCGCAGGTAGTCATTTTGTAAATACAAATTTTTAAAGAATTTTGCCGTTTTCAGATATTAAATCGGTCAAATGGTCGTATCGAAATCGTTTTTTAAAGATATTATCATTATTTCTCTCACGCTCCGGTTCCCTCCCCCCGCCGCGTAGCACAACATCACCCTCCCCCCTCACCAGCCGCTCTGCCAGGCCCTGCAACTGTAGCGTTCGTCAACTCACTCACTACTCGCATTCATACCATACTCTGGCCGGACACACTTACTAGACTAGACTACCGTACTGATTACGACAGGTGTTTGTTATCTGTTAAAAAGTATTTTCTGTAAGTCGAAAAGAGACATCTAGAATAAATATAGAAAAATATACAGTAGTTCAAATTAAAGGATTTATGAAAGTAGGCCTATATACAGGTTCTTTGGCCATACATTATTCAATAACACCAGGATATGAATAATATTACCCTATAACGTTAGTTATTTGTTTCAAATAAAACTTATATTTTAATACATGAAAACGAGAAATAAATAAAAAAATGAATAGTGCAAAATACCATTTATTACATGTGACAGTCATAAAATGGACTGTTTCAATAATACAATAAACCTTTTTTCAAGGATATACACATACGGTACATATTTTTATCTTTAATACTATTTGGCCATTAATGTTTCGCCATTGAACTCCGCAAGAGAAATGTTTGGTTCACGTATTGGCATACTGCTTAATCAATCAAAATGCTTAATTGCGAATTTTCCCTAAAGTAATAAGTTATTACCGTGGTCATCATTCGTTTTGCCAAAAAACCCATTTTATTCTAGCCTATTGCAGCAAACCTATACGTTCTCAGTCACTCTGAAAAAAAGTAGGTATATTGATAAGTTTAATAAAACCTTGAAACTTGTAGAAATGAAAGAAATGAAACTAGTATTTCAGGCATTCCAGCTTAAAGTAAGCCTGAGGTGTAAAAAATAAAAATAAAATATAATATAATTCAATATGTTGCATGTCAAGGTGAAAAGTTCTACTTTAATAATATGTTTAACATTTTTAGCTAATTTTGATATTTGTAATTAGTTTAAGTTCTTTGTTCTGTGAGTATCAACAGCTATCCTCCGGAAATGTTTTTTCTGTGAACTTAGCAGCACTGCAATAAATATGAAACAGCTGATCTAGTGATTGAAGTTGCTACAGAAGATAGCTGAAAGACTTCTCTAACTATTACTATTAATGCCATAATTTAAGATAATATATTGTCTTTTCATTTGTAATTTGCCTTTAAACTTAAGTAATACGTGATGTGACACCAGTTACATTTTTTTTACATAAGTTAGTATTACAAAATGAACAAACACCTTAGGAAAATACTTTTACTGTAAAAGTAAGAGGTTTTGTTTCCCTAATGTTTTGGTATTATTATTTTAATTTTAGTTTTATAATTTAATGAGTAATTCGCGTAACGGGTGTTACATAATTTAATGTAACGGGTGTTACAATTCAACACAACTCACAACCATTCAGTGTTTAGTATATTTATATTCATTTTAAGTAGAATTTAAATACATAGCCCTATTGAGAGTTTATTAATTTTGGTAGCAACACTTAAAAAGTTTAGGATATGTTATCTATATAATAAAAATGAATTGCTGTTTCTTTGAAATCGCATCAATTGAGAACTTCTGGACCAATTTGGCAATTTTTTGTTTTAAAATGTTCGTAATAGTCCGAACTAGGTTTTTATATAAAGAAAAATTTGAAGTTTCCCGAAAAAGTTTCAAATTTGGAAAAACTAAACAGCCTCTTTTGTATGGACTCAAGACCATAGCGCTCAAAAACAGCTGTTCGTATAAAATGCTTAGTAACACATGTTTGTTTACATTCATTACCATAGCAACTTTAGCAAATTTATAATCAGTTTATTATTCTTCAAAACCAATAGCTTTTTAGATTAGATCATTAGATTGACAAATTAAAAGCAAACACAAACTAAAATCAATAAAACATGCTTAGGCCTACTATATTATAATTCTATTTAAACATCGGTTGTTACATATTCTTATAAATAAAACAACTGTTATGGATCAAAAACTGAACATAATTTTAGGTTAGGCCTACAATGAACCAAAACACTTTTATTTGCAACCAATTTCTCTAATTTATAATCGGGTTATTATTCTTCAAAAACCAAAACAGCTTTTTTAGGTTAGATTGCCAAACAACACGAACAAAAATCATCGAAAAATGCTTACTGTATTATAATTCAATTCAAACATCGGTTGTTACATATCTATTTACTTACATATATGCTGTTTAAAATATTGTTTATATAAATTTTTTATATAAATTGTTGACATAAACACCATTTGCAATTCAATAACTTAAGTCAAAAGAATGAAATTTGATAACTACCCTTAAAATTAAATAAAGCAATAGCGAAGCATTGCCGGGTCCACTAGTTTTAAATAAATTTGAACACGATAACACCTTCAAATTTCATACTGCGAATTTCCTATTTGTAATTCCAGAATCAATCTTTTAACATATTTACTGGGCAATAAATGTTAGGCGTATCAAATGATTTTATTTATCTTTAAAGTTTTAATTCTATTACTATTACACCTCATAAATTTTTTTCTCACGATAAAATGATGAGTGACGTTGTAAAGTGTCAGCAGCATTTGCAAAAAGCCAGAGTGAGATAAAAAAAGAAGAGAAGAGAAAAATACACTAAGAACAACTTGAAAAGATCCTAAGCAGAGTAAAAAAATGTAGGGAGAAAAATAAGAAGCGCAATTAACATCAATATCTCAGATTTCGCTGGGATATTAAATATCATATTCTGAGAGATGATAAATTTAAGAATATTTTTGGCAAATTACAACAACCTACAGTAGCCCAAAGGACATTTTACAATTCTTTACGAGTTTCCACTAGCAGTTGATATTTTTGAAAAATGAATGCGCTTATGAAGTTCCAAATTGTTAATTCTAGAATTTGATTTAGCGATTATTTTGTTTTTATTTAAAGTTTTAGGCCTATTCTATTAATTCTTGATAGGGGCATATATAAGACTGATCTTTAGTAAGTCTAATTCATAATAGGCCCTAAGGCATGGTATAAAAAGTAACTGAAGTATCCATGTAATGTATTAAGTATATATTTGTTAAATATAAGTTTTTTTTATGAAATCTAAGTTTTTATTTCTTATAGTGATCAAAGAAACCTCAATTATACTTCTTGTTGTTATTTGACACCTTATTATTATATAATATATGTTAAAAATCTTAATTTTAGCAACTGCGTATATTATGACTCAATTACTGTTCAATATTTACATACAAAACTGTAGATTTTTGTAGTCACTTATCATGAATGCAGTAGAATTATTTATTCAGCTCATAATAAATTAATTACTTTCAGTGGAATTAAATAAAGTAGACAGTATGACTTTAATATAAATGTATAAAGGAGATCAAAGAGGATGCATGGATGTTTGTTTGTATGTATCTTTTACCTATGGACTTAGTACATTGTTTGTTTTCACTGAAAGTTCATTGAGGGTTGAACTTATTATATATATTATAACTACTGTACCCCAAATCGTGTCACAGGTAAATCAGGAACAATATTGAATTATTTTTTTATATTCGTTAACATTTACTAAAAGTCATTATACATTCCCTCTTTACGAAGCGTTTATCATGGTGTTATTTAAACAAGAATCTTATCCAGATGAACCAAATTATGTTTTTATAATACTGTACTAATACTAACATCCGAGATTTATCAGCGAGCAGAGCGAGAGGCAGTCTGCGCTTCTTCCTCTTCGTTGAAAGCCGAAGTTGCTTTTTAGATTTTGTTGTTCCTCGGCGATTCATTGAGAAAACAAATGTTAAACGAAATAACATTCTCAATAACAATAATTACAAGACGACGCAATAGTACAACAAATAAGAATCGCGAGGAGCACATGGATGGAAGCGCGGGAAACCATCATCCAAATGTATACAAGCAATATCTGAGACGCGTGGTGGGGGGATAGGTGGCGGGAGTGAGTCACAGCGGCACTGCACCTGCTTCGTGTCACTCTCGCGTTTGTTCTCATTACTGTAAATGTTTAAACAACGATACCGACTTAACCAGCCAGGCGATTTTAAAAATTAAAAGTGTAAAATTAATTAAAAATTATTGTCTTCAAAATGACTACCTGCGATTTGCATTTTTCGTTTTGTAACACAATTATTTTATTATTATTTTTTAAACCAGCAACTTAATTAAAATTTAGCTTCATTGGCGTGAATTCTAATATTATTCCGTTCACAAATCAGTTTTGCAAATGAACATCTGACGAAAATTCCACCAATAAACACCAATACAAAATGACTCCATTTTGGTGCTGCGCCGTGGTGGCAGAATTTGGAACTAATCCTGGGATGTTTAGCCTTAAAGGGAGTACTGCTCACGGGCATTTTGGATTTTCAGCAAAGTCTTGCATGAGGGTCTGCTATGCAAGATCAAGAAATTCTTGCCCCATTCGATGTTCCTGGTATTGGACTCTTATCTATCTCGGAGAGTCTTTCAGCTTAAGCATGGTGCCCCAAGGTCTGCCCTCTATAACTGCTACGCAGGTATTCCACAGGGCTCGGTACTAGGCCCTGTGTTGTACAATATCTTCAAATGTGATATGCCACTGTTACCAGGCATTACTGTTGCAACGTTTGCAGATGATACTGCTTTATTCTCATGTAGTAATGGTTCAGACGAAGCTAGCAGCGGATTGCAACGACAATTGGACATTACAAATGCCTGGTTAGTTAAGTGGCGTATAAAAGCCAGTGCAACCAAATCACATCACATTACCTTCGTAAAGGGATATGAGCCCCAGTTAAGTTGGGGAATGGTATTTTACCTCAGTCCGAATGCATCAAGTATCTTGGATTCTACTTTGATCGTCGTTTGATTTGAAAAAATCATGCCAGAAACAAAAGAGATGCGATCACCAATCGTTTCAGAAATCTACTTTGGCTCCTAGATAGACAATCTGCTCTGTCTCTCAACAACAAACTTTTAGTGTACTGTTTAATCCTCAAACCTATTTGGACCTATGGCATTGAACTTTGGGGCACTGCAAGCAAGTCACTATACAATGCATGCAGAGGGCCCAAAATAACATTCTACGAGTTATTTTGAATCCACCATGGAATACTCGTATCTCTGAGATCTGTACCTATCTGGACATGCCAACGATCCAAGAGGAAATTGTTCGTCGAAGTAGGAGTCACATGAAGCGTCTTTCGGGACATCCTAACCCTCTTGCTAGACTGTTGTTAACTCCATGTTCCGTCAGAAGACTGAAGCGGAAGGACATGTTGTCTGACTAGAAAGGATTGCGGGGCTGTGGCTCTTCTATCTTCATAACACCATTTTCTCTTGAGCTAATCTAATTATAGTCTGTTGACTGATTGTAGATTAAAATAATAATTTTTTTAAATTTGAACCGTATTAGTACAAGATGATTATTTTTTCCAAACTAGGTTGGTTAGTTTTTTTTAACATTACAATTGGAACTCGGCAAGGTATTCCAATAGCAAATTTTTTTCACCTACTAAAAAAAGTCAGTTGTTATGCTTGTCTGATTTTCAATTTATGCCCGTCATACGGAAAGCGATGATCGTAAGGGCGTTTTAATAATTTTGATTTGTCATATTTGCAATAACTCATAATTTGTATTTTTTACAATATACTTTTTTCCAAATCTGCCACGTCACAAATGAACATTGACTTATTAGTGTTGCTTAGCGCTGAATATGTCCGCCAGAAAGAAGTAAGACAATGCAAAACACACCAGTTAGAAGTTTTTGAGATTATCTTAACAAAAATTTCCTTCATAACTAACTTTCTGAGTATTATGCCACTCCCCGTTCTTTAATGGTTCTAAGAGCATAAAGATAAGACACAGTAAATTAACTGACAGTATTTGCTACTATTAGACACTCTATCTACAATAGACACTTGAAACATAAGGATACAATTGAGTTACGCCTTTTGGTTGAACTGTTTTCGTTTCCTGCATAAGATATCTTGCGATATTAAACAGAGCTTCAGGCTGGTAGGAAGTGAACGGTTCGTCCTGAAATAGAATTAAAGACTTTATTAAGTACAATTTTGTTACAAAAATTATATTTCATCTAATAAAAACAAAATCTTACCAAGTATCTTTGTATAGCATGGAAAGCGTAATAGATAGAAGCACATTTCTCATGTTCTTGGAATTTGGAAATCATTTTCTCTCTCTGGTCTTCTCTGCAAACAAATAGTAAAAATAAGTATTTTAACATCCCCAAATGTATTGGAAAAAATAAAATGCCAGCATTAATACCTGCTAAGAACCACTGATGTTCTTTGGAAATGCTATATTAATGTTAAAGCCTTACATATTGAACACAAAAGTAGAACATTAAATATTTTAGAAATAAAAACATCTGTTCTCAATTGCCATGCTTCTAACAAATGAATAAGTACATAACCCATCCCCTTTGTTGAAACCCATTGTATTTACACAACCTATCAGTTTATTGTCATAGGTACTCCAAGGTCAGCCCCTTACCCTTAAAAGGTAAAATAAATAAATATAAATACAGTAGAGCGTCGAAAATCCGAACTAATTGGGACCGAGGGGGTTCGGATTATCAATTTGTTCGGATTTTTGAAAATAACCAAGAAAAGGCCATTTAGACTAAAATATATTTATTTATTTATTTATTTTTATTTTCCACAGACACATGACATAACTTCATTAACATATAAAATATTACACTTAAAAACAAAACTAAAAATCAATCTTTATATAATGAAATTACCAGACTTGGGATTAACGATTAAAAAAATTAACGATTAAAATTAATCGTTAAAAATATGGGTAACTTTTAACTTAATCGTTACTTTTAAAAATGATTAACTTTTAACTCTTAATCGTTAAAATATTGGTTAACGATTAAAACTAACTTCAGTTAATTTGGCGGACGCCCGGAAAGATTCGTCACAATGGAAATGCCGGCAAGGTGGGTGGGCCTGGCGAGACAACATTCAATATTCCTTAGTTTAGGCAATGACTACATATCAATAAGACGAAAAGTTCCAATGTTAAAAGTTCAGCCCAAAAAAGCAGGTATAAAAGTGTGATTTTGCATCCCGCCGTTAGGAGCGCTGAGCGCTCTTTTTGCAGACGAGTGTCGGATTCAATGAAGTGCAGAAGAGAGACTGGGGGGGGGGGGGGGAGAGAGAGAGAGAGATAGAGCATTAGTTTTCCTCGAAAACTAAGCTGTGCAGTGTGAAGGTAAAAACCACGCTTCATTACTACACTACTATTTAATACACTTAGCAGAGCTGTAAAATTATGAAACTTTTACGATTCGTAGGTAAGAACCATACGATTCGTATGCTGTAAACAAAGTTTAATTAAATTACCTGTTTCTTATTTCTTTGATCAATATTACAACAATGATGTTTAATTCACTTTGATAATGACATACAATTTTCACTCTGCTGGAAAGATTTTCTAATTTTTGGTCAGAGACAAAGTGTCTGTTAGAAAGTTTTAAATAAAGGTTCAAATTAATGTGCAGTTTTAATACAATAAAGAACATGTTCCTCAAGGATTTGAAATTAAAAATATAACAATACTGGAAATGTTATACTTAAAGTTATAACTACAGTACTAGAAGTATCAACCCCTGCTCGCTTCGCTCACCAAACCCCGCGGTGAAGCAAATGCAAACAGATTACCACTTATAAAACAAAGGTGTCAATCATGGGAAGTATAAAAAAACCCGTAAGCAGCACTGCCGCATTACTATAGCCGAATTTTCTTATCAGGGAATAACTAGTATTTTATAATGAGAGTTTACTATGAGTTTTGGTCCTTGTTCCGGAAACAGTTCCAAATATACCTTTGTACAGGATTATAGTAAATTTAATTGCCTTTCGAATGATATAGCTCATAAATTGCACTGGGGTTTTAGTGGGAGAAATTGCTTATTAATTACCTTACATTGATAATGAAAAAAATCATTTATCGGGAGTTTCCTATCAATTTTGTTTCTTTTTCCGGGGAATGAACCTGAATTACTTTTGCACAGGATTGTAGTAAATTATATTACCTTTCGAACGATACAGCTAAAAAATTGCACACGGGCTTATGAGTGGGAGAAATTGCGCAAAAACCTCACATGAATAGGCCTAATAAAAAAAAAACATTTATCGGGAGATTCCTATCAATTTTGTTAGTTGTTCCGGGGACTGTACCTGAATTACTTTTGCACAGGATTGTAGTATATTTAATTACCTTTCGAACGATATAGCGCAAAAATTGCACAAGGGCTTATGAGTGGGAGTAATCGCCAAAAACCTGACATTTATAATGAAAAAATCATTTATCAGGAGCTTTCTATCAATTTTGTTCCTTGTTCCGGGGACTGTACCT
>JAGFPH010002463.1:98939-132770 GCA_018207615.1 Philaenus spumarius | reverse complement strand
TCAATATTAAAGCTATATGAACCAATAAAATTAAATATAACTAAAACTAACAGGAGACAAGAGAGAGAAAAGAAAAAAATATACAAAATAACCTCGACAGAATACAATTTATAGATAATGATTCAAAATTCAAAATTGGGATTTGCCTCGACTATCCAGCTTTTCAATTTACTTTTAATACCATTCCTACTTAGCTGTACATTCTTAAGCGTCTTTGGTAACATGTTAAAAGTTTTTAAAGCGACATAATGAAAGTTTTTCTTACCAACATTTAGTTTATTCTTTGGTAATATTAAATTCTTACTTCTAGTTATTCCACTGCTATTTAAAAAAGTATCTCTAAGAAAAACATAATCAAACATTAATGACTCTAAGATAAAACTTTGCTTTATTAATAGTGGTCTATCTTCATATTGACTAGGGAGTATTATTTTTAAAAATCTATATTGCAAGTTTTCTAGTTTACTTATAACAATACTGTATGCATTACCCCACGCCAAAATTCCATAAGTAGCTATACTAGCAAAAAGAGCATGATAAATTGTTAACAAATTACTCAATTTAGTGACTTTTTTAAGCCTAGCAAAAATATACAATAAGTACCTAGTCCTACCAATTATACTATTGACATGATCAGCCCATTTAACACATTGATCAACTAGCAAACCCAGATACTTAATACATCTCTTTCTTTCAATAACACAATTATCTATAGAAATAATAAATTTTTGTGGTACAGAATCACTGTAATTGCCGAAAGTCATACAGACTGACTTTACTATGTTTAATGACAAACTATTTTCATACAACCAGCACTTAACAATCTGTAGGTCACGAGTAAGTATAGCATTCAGCGTTGGCCAGTCATCAGCATCACAAAGAATAGCTGTATCATCAGCGTAGGCTAAAGAATTGGGCATAATCTCAAGAAGGCCATTTATGTAGATAACAAAAAGAAATGGACCCAGTATGGTTTCCTGAGGAACAATTATGTACTAAAACATTATATTTAGTAAATTCTATAGGTATATTTTTTCAAGTTTTGCCATCCAAGGTGTTTATTATATTTGTTTAGCATCCTATATTTTTGCAGGTAGGCACGGACTAGAATAGCCGCATTCACTCCTGTTGTTATGAAGGGGATCTATTCGATATATATTATAATTAACTGCAACTCGATTGGCTGTTAATCTACTGTGAGAGGGTGGTAGATATATATTTGGTATAGTATATTAAACACCCTCAAGAATTATTATATAGTTGGGTTTTGTAGATCGACCGTGTCATTACGAGGTGTGATAAAAAAATATGGTGAATGAATATGCCCGATAGCTCGATCTGTTGAGACAGGCAGTGTCTAGTTTGAACAAGTTCTGACTTGTCAGTCAGCTTTCAGAGCCGTTAAAGTGAGGTCGTGTTAACATATCTGTTGTGCATAATGGATTTCAACAACGCATTAACATTAAGTTTTGTTTCAAGTTGCAAAAATTGCCACAGACGCTGATGAAATGTTAAAATCAGTGTATGGCAATAATGCGGTAAGTCTGAAGACTGTTTACAAGTGGTAAGAGCGATTTAAAAGCGGAAATGAGTCGATTGAAGACGAGGAAAGGTCGGGATGTCCTTCGACCTCAAAAACAAATGAAAACGTACAAAAAGTGACTAAACTTGTTCATTCAAACAGGCAAATGACTATTCAAGATCTTACCGAAGAACTTAACACCTAGTAAGTCTATGCAAAGCATTTTACCCATAATTTGCAAATAAAACGAATGAGTGCAAAATTTGTCCCCAGACTTTTGACTGATGAACTGAAAGAAAATCATGTTTATGGCTATGACCTTGAGACAAAAATTAAGGACTCTGAATCGAAAACAAATAACTCCCCACAAACTAAATAAGTACGTCAGTCAAAGTCGAACATCAAGGTCATGCTCATTGTTTTTTTTCAATAGTGAGGTCAGAGTTCGAACCAAGGAGAATAACTACAAGGAATACTGGATTGTTTGCAAAACGATGTGCAAAGAAAGAGACCAGAAAATGAGCCAATGAACCGGAAAAAATGTTCCTGTCTGTCCACATTCGCCATACTCACCAGATTTAGCACCATGCGACTACTGGCTCTTCTTGAAACTAAAACGAAAATGTTTTGACATCATTCCCGACATTGAGATGGCTGCGACCCAGCAGCTCAAAGCTCTTTAGAAATAAGCCTTCCAGAAATGCTTCCAGTAATGGATTTAACATTGGTACAAGTGCATCGCTAGCCAAGGACAGTACTTTGAAGGAGATTAATTCAAATTCTATGTAAGCTTATTACTTTTTTTTATAGTAAAAATAATTATTCACTGTATTTGTTTATCACACCTCGTATCGTTTGCACCTGACACCTCAGGAGTTTATCATGTCCAATGCAGTTCCGGTAAATGTTAAGTAGGGGAAATAGGGAGATTAATTTCAACAAGGGTAAAGCAACACATAAGATACACAAAAAGATCCGAAATAGAAATTTCAGCAATAGCCATCCATTCCACCACAAAATCACATGCAATAGAATTTGACAACCTTAAAGTATTAGCTAGCTCATCAAATTATTACGAAAGAAAAATTTTAGAGGCAATAGAAATAAAGAAACATACAATCAACTTTAATAAAAACCATGACTAAGAACTGAGTAACACTTAGAAACCTGTTATTTTGAAACTAAGAATACAATGCAGCATAGAATCTTCTAGGTACAACAAACTTATTGAAACCGACCAGGAGAGCAGAATATGTCCGAACGCCCGAACGAAGTTCAGGGGAAATTGAGGCTGGGCTGGGGAAATTTTAGCCAGGGAAAAGATTCACAAAAAATAATTATTTTGGGGAAAATAGATAAGAAATGAATGGGAACAAAGGTCAGCCTAATCAGTTTGTTTACGATATATATACAAACACACAAAGTATATATACTACTTACTGTATAGTATATTTCAAACTACTTACTGAAATTCAAAATCGGTCTGTATCAGTAAAATGCGTAAATTGTGATTACTCATTTGTCTCTTTCCATTTTCATTGGTGTAGATGTAGGTAAAAGAGTGAGTTTACAGTCGCCTGTCGTGATTGGGTAAATTTTTTGTGAAAAAAGTATGTTCTGGGGAAATTTGGTGTGCTTAAATATTTTCTGCACCCCAGGAAACGATATCTCTAAAGAGTCCCGGGTAGTCAACAGGCCGCCCCACAATGTCATAAACGGTGAACTCCCAGGCCTAGGTCATGTCGCTTCACTTGGCATTTGTTAAGCCTTGATAAAGGGCATCTGTAAAGTTCATCACATCCGACATCTGAAACATCGGCTGTATTCAACATTCAGACAATAGTGTTGCAGTCGATCTCCAAAGACCAAGAACATTACAAGGTTTGTGACCTTGGAAGTCTATCTTTCAAAATCATCAAGAAAGTTTAAACTTTTCTTTTATTATAATAATATAGCAATTATAGGAAAAGGCTTAGGAAAAACAATAACCGAGTGTCAAAACCTACCAAAGTGTCTATAATTTTCTTCAAACAATGGGAATTTGTATGTATTGTACTTGTAACCGCAGTGAATTCAGTGTTCAATTTTATTACTTTTATTCTTGTTAATGAAACCCATATAAGGAGGCAGATAGTCTTAGGGCCCTATTTTGTGTTTTCTCTAGGCTAAGTATTTTCTTTCCTAGAGATTGTTATTATATATCTATATTTTCTTTTTTCATTACATTCTGTTGTAATTATTGTAAAATTCTTATTATTCTAAGTTGGTTTTTTATTTTTCATAGTTAAAAGGTAGGAACTTCGTAAAACGAAGGAGGAATTACAATCCAAATGTATTTTTATTTTTAACAATAAATAAATGTATATATACCAATCAGTTCCAGAACAATTAACTTTAATACATAACTCTTATGATCTACTCTATGGGCTTATTTCCAAATTTCCCAAACATGGATATTACTCAAATAAAGAATTCTCTCAATATAAAAATCAAAAAGTGATTCTATAGAAACTCAAACTTAATAAAATTGTTCCCCAATATTCACAAGAAATGTGCCCTCGCCTTTTTTGTCTTCATGGGTCATTTTGGTCAAATTGTTTATCTCGCCTCGACACTTATACCGGCTGCCCCTTTACATTTAAGTCCTCTGTCCCAACTTTTACAGCTCATTCGTTGTCCTACTTTAAAATGCTGCTTTGTGTCATACTAATATAATTCTACCTCTAATAAAATTATTTAAATGTACTTAATACAAAGATCTAATCACCAACCTCTATAATTTGTTTATAATATGCTAAAAGTGTACGAACATAATTTTTACTATGTATTGTTAATCAAAGCACAAAGTTCACCAAAAGCTAATGTTTTCTAATCCAGTAATAATAAGTTTCTGTTAGCCTTCTCCCTTATTTGGTAATGTAGCTCTACCTTTTTTGACTCATTCTGCCTTCCCCCTAAAAGCACATTTCTAAAATGAAACCACATCTGTAATAGAACAAACAGAATATATATATATAGAAAGACGACAAAGTGAAAAATATATAAATTACCTTGAAACATCGAATCAAGAGGGAGGAAAATAAAATAGAAAAAATTCTAGTTATGGCTGTAAAAATATATAGGACAAATTATACTGAAGTTTAATCACTTTGAATGCAAATCAATAGGAGCAAGAAGCAAGTAAATAATAAATATCATACGTCATAACTATGTATTTAAATTTACCTTTTTGTGCTTCAACAAATTTGTCGTTCTCAGCTAACCACTGTGCATAAGGGACGTATACAAGGTCACTGTACTCGGGATGTCGATCTGCCAGAGCAAACGCTTCCGTCCAATGTTTGGCTTCAACATGAAGTGCGACTACACTCTTCTCTTCTCCAAGTTTACGATACATTTCTGTAGCATGATCTAGTTGGCCTAGTGTACGAAGGTGTTTTGCTACTGCTTGGATACCTTCTGTTTCTGCTTTATCAAGACGACGACCTACCTGGACTAACCTGTATAAACACATAATTATGATTCACACGATTTATGCTTTAAAGTAATTTATTGGTGACTGGAATAAAACATATACAAAGTTCTATGTTTTATGGAAAAGAGTAAGAGAGAAATTTCTCGAATATTATGAAAGCTTAAGTTTGAAAACAAATAGGCTTTTTGTTTCACATAGAAGCAAAAGCTATGAGGTGTAATAAAAAATACAGTGCATAATTTTATTACAAACAAAGTAATAAGCTTACATAGAATTTGAATTAATCTCCTTCAAAGTACTGTCTTTGGCTAGCGATACACTTGTCCCAATGTTGAATCCATGACTGGAAGACTCCTTATATTTTAATGATCATTTAACCATCTCAGTAAAATATTTCAGATATAGTTAATTTTTTAATGTAATTTATTTAGAACATAACTTTTGAAATATTTGTCAAATCAAAACTAAGCATAATATCTAGATATTAACAATTTTTTTCAAAAACAGTGGTTTTTTAGTTTTATAGCAACAGTACATTTATCAATAATTGGAGTTTTTTACTATTAATTTAATACTTACATCTCTACCCAACCATTAGCTCCAATAATTTCAATAGCTTTCAAAGTGTCTCCGGCAGATAAGTACATTTCAGCAGCTGCTCTTGGCTCATTGATATTATAGGCCCAATCTGCCTTCTTGCGAAGAAGAGCCCTTCTGTCAACGCTATCTCCTGAGCCTAAGAAATCCTGTAAAAATTCATAATAATGCATTTGTCTGTTTGGTGAAACATCAGAATAAAGGTAACACCATTCTCATTATTAGCGAATTTCCATAGGAAAGTTGAGCTATTGCAGTGACCCTTATGGTAAGACCTAAGGTGGGGAGTAGTAAATGAGCACTGATCATGGCCCCCGAACGCGTTTTGGGGGTGTCATTAAAAATGTTATATAATTATATGTATATCTTTGAAGTTAAGGCAAATGGGCTCAAGTCAGAAATTGTTAACTTTACAGGAGAAGCACTCAAAAGTTTTGACAAATTCCTGTTTTTACTCTTATTTATACAATGTGATAAGTTTTTCTTGTATGGTTATTAACTGCACCAAACTTTAGAAAAACAGCATGTAAATGTGTAATATTCAAAATAACAAAAACTTCATGTCAGGTTAAAATAGTGGATTGTATTGCAGTATAAAATACAACTGCGAGAGGGGAAGGGACAAGATTAGGCTACCGTAGGGTAGCATTAATTAAATCTCTTTAATTTTCAATTATAAATCTCTCGCAAATACATACTACAGGGTAGAGCAGAGGAAACGCATGTTCTTTGAACCGCTAGTACGTGGCGATGAGAGGGGATATTGACCTTGAATGAATGTTGGCAGACTGCCCATACAATGCAGTTTCAGTCATTATGGAGCGTTGGAGCATAGAACATCGTGTGTTCGTTGTCGAGCAGTACTTTAGAAACAATGATTCCGTAGTCATAGTGCAACGTCTTTTCCGTAAAAATTTTAGAGTTGGACGTCAAGGTGCAGTGCCTGATCGAAAAACTGTACTCCTATGAATTGCAGCTTTTAGAAGTACTGGATCTGTGATGAAAAAGAAACCACCTGGTCTTCCCCGTTCAGTTCGTACTCCAGAAAATGTAGACCGAGTGAAAACGGAAGTTTTTGCTAGTCCGAAACGATCGGCTAGACGACATGCTGTAGCGCTGGGTATGTCTCGTTGTTCGCTTCACCGAATCTTACATGATGATCTTAAGTTTCACCCAGACAAGATAATGATCTACAACGGACAAAACTCGTTGTAGGTCTTGAGTTTGAATTTATAATTAATTTTGTAAGTTTGAATAATATGGACTTGCAGCGGGTTGAAGCCGAATGTAGGTCACGACAATCATGTTAACGCGGGCGGGTCGGTTATCTGGCCAAATTAAACTTTTGGACCCTGCCTGTTCGTAAAGGAATGGAAACTTGTAAAAATTACTTAAAGATTCTTTCGGGAAGCCAAAATCCAGGATTTAAATAAAAAATAAAAATCTTCAGGAAATGCATTACGCTAACCGCGGGTGTATTTACTGCAAGATTAGATAATAAAAAATCACTAAGTTACGTAAGATACGAGCTATCAAAGTATGGGAAAAAATTCCAAATTCCTCAAAATTGAAAAAGAAAGGGTTTTTTAGGCTTTTCTTAAAAAGGCCTAAAATAAAGGTGAAATAAGTTTTAGCGAAATTTTGTTAAATAAAAAAGTTAATGGTAATTCACAAAGTTCAAAGGATAAAAAAGTAGGTAAAAAATAAAGTTTTTTAAATTCCAACCAAAACAAATTTTAGTATTGATAAACGTATTTTATAATATAAAAGAAAAACTAGAAAATTTATGAAAGGAAAAAGGTGATAGAATTTGCACCTTTACAGCCAAATGAAAAGTTAAACTTAAATTTTTACTAACCCAAAATGGTAAATAGTATGTAAGTAACATAGTTATGTAAAAATAATCCAGTATCTAAAATATGTTTCGGGAGTAAAGTAAAACCCCAGTTTGTAAAAAATCGTTAAAGTCCCCAACCTCACAGCAAGACAACCAGAAGCAGAAACGAAGTGAAAATCCGGCTAGTTAACAAGAACCAACAGACAAAAAGAAGGGTAAAACAAAAAACTGGAAGAAACGGAAAACTAGGACTTTTCCGGGAAATATCGCCGCGGAAAAACGCGCGCGGGTCGTGTACGCGAACCAAGAGTCGTACGAACGTCACTCGAGTTCGTGGGGAAAGACAACAACGAGCTGAATCCAAAGATATCACTCTTAGGAAAATCGGGAAAACCCTGGAGGAGTTACAGAGGAAAAGGATTTTCCATAGCCTAAACTGCGGGAAGAGAGATAAGGACTCGAAACAGCAGAGGGGCGGGCCGAAGATGAGACGACTGGAGGGGAAGCAGGGCTAACATCATACGAACGTGGGCGTACTCCAAAAACAAAAGAAAACTTACTTAAAACAATGGCTAAATCAAGTGGAAAAATAATGGAAAAATTTAAATAAAATTCAGGATGAAAAATTACATAGACCAGAAGTTTAAACTTGCCGAAAAAACGAATTTTAAAGCGTTGTAGTAATACAGTGATAGAAAGCTCAAGTTGGCAATGAAATAGTGCCAAAAAACCTTATATAAACGATTGCTCGGGGAAACTCGAGATGCTTATTACTTTTACGATGTAAGTAGACGCATCGATGCTTATAATTTTACGATGTAAGTAGACACATCGAGAGCGGTTACTTGTTTTTATAAGATACTTTAGCATGCTAGAAGCTAAGTATTTTCTTCGTTAACCTTTATAAATTTTATAACAAGTAAGAAAATATGTCGTCGCGGTTTTCACCTGGGATGTAGCAATAGACACCGCCTTAACTCTACAAGAACTTCAGTGGCAACTTAGTCTATACAAAGTTAGCCTAACTTGGAATTTTCTGGAGGAGGAACGCAGCCTGCAGGACAAGGGATACATGGAGTGATTCGTATATCTTCCAGACAGGACTCCAGGACACCACCAGGCGACCACTAGGACATGCAACTGTAGCTTCGAGGGAATAACCGAACCGGGATTGCTGACACGGCAGCACCACATCCATCTATCATCCATCCAGACAACCCTACAGGACTTCGCTTTCACCAACAAGACAACTTTATCAGCACGCAGAACATCTGTAGCTTGCCATCACTATACAGCGTTCGCGGACTTCACGACAAACGTCGCGACGCCTGGACAAGTGTGAAAAGGTCGGTAGAAGCGTAAAATACGTTAGTCCCTATTAAAATTGCCTGAATTAAATTCAAATAAATTTATTTTAAATACTGGGTTACTTAGGATGTTAGATTAAGAAATATTTGTATTATAAATTATAAAAGTAAATTCATTAAATCGTAAATTCAAATTAAAATTTTCATTGAATTATTAATTAAACTAAATTGAGTATAAAATATTAAAATAAAATATAATTAGGTAAAAGATTAGTTCTGCCTTATAGCTTAAGAAATTATTATTCTAATTGAAAAGAGATTTATTGTTTGGTTTTATTGGAAAAAGATTAAATCCAAAAGTTCTGTTTTATGTTTAAAGTTTGAAAAAAGAAGTTATTAAAATTTTATTTGCTTTATAAAAAAAAAAAATTATTATTTACAAAAATACCTAGTATTCAAATATCCAAATAGTTTATGAATTATAGATTAAGAACTGATACAGTGAAATTTCATAAAATAATTGCAAGCACAAATAAGCTATTTACAAGGTTAGTTTCAGTGTACTCACTCTTCAGAGGTTTACAAAAAGTAAAATTATTAACTTGTGTTCTAACTGAGCTAAATTCAAAAATAAATTACTGGAGGTATAAAGTAAGGTTTTTTTTTGTCGGGATATTCAGCAAACTGAATATTCGACACATAGTTATTTCACCTAGGCCAAACAAAGTGAGATTGCCTATAAGACTTCCAGTAGGTGGAAATAACTTATTCTTCAACTTAACCAAGAAAACGGTTATTCGTTGTCGATCGTCCAGCAGCTTAGTGAAGGGGATTTTGTGCAGCGCAGAGAGTTTTGTCGCGTAATGGACAAAATTTTTACGGAAGATGCAGATACGACAGTCTTCATGAGTGATGAAGCACATTTTCATTTAGACGGTTACGTCAATGTTCAGAATTGTCGGTATTGGGCGCTGGAGAATCCACATGAATTACACCAAAGTTATCTCCACAGTTTAAAAGTAACAGTGTGGTGCTGCATTTCAAAGATGGGGATTGTTGGACCCTATTGTTTTTTAAGAGGAAGGAACTGCAGTTACTGTAACATCAGCTCGCTACGTTAACATGTTAAAGAACTTTCTTCGTCCAGAATATGGTTTCAGCAGGATGGTGCCACAGTCATATTGCCAGGACATGTTATTTCGAGATATGGTGATGTTTACTGGCCCCCTAGCTCACCCGATTTGTCGATATGCGACTTCTTTTTGTGGGGATATTTAAAATCAAAAGTCTACATGAACAAGCCTCGCACAATCGATGACCTGAAGAATTCCATTTTGTCGATATGCGACTTCTTTTTGTGGGGATATTTAAAATCAAAAGTCTACATGAATAAGCCTCGCACAATCGATGACCTGAAGAATTCCATTCGTCAGGAAATTGAAGCCGTGCCGAATGAAATTTTGGAGAGATCCGTGCGTAACTTCCGGGAGAGGATCCAAATGTGTATCCAGCAAGAAGGTCGTCATCTCCAAAACATTATTTTTTGAACCTAATTAAAGTATGTATATTTCAAAACTGCATTAAAAAATCTATCACTTAATGCTTGTTTTTATTATTTTTATCAAACCGTGTCCCAGTCATTCAATAGTGAAAAACATGTGTTTCCTCTGTATAAACATGTGTTTCCCTGTATAAAGATCAAATTTAAGAACAACCAAGCAAACTTGCTATAACCACTCCTAGATGGTGCTGATAAAGGTTCATTTAATTTTTAATTAAAAAAACCTCATGCAAATACTTAATATACAGATTCAAGCTTAACCCTAGAAGTGGCAAACCAGTGAAGTAGCGTTCAAGCACAATTGTGTGGTCGTGTACAACACAACTTGTATTAATATTTCCAACCACTAAAAATCATCCAATCTTAATAAAACAAAAACCATTGGAAAAGGAAATGTTTCAAACTTTATTTTTTGTATTTAAACATTTGTTCTAAAACATATATTTATATATGTAATCATCGTTTTAAAATTCTAAGGCTCGATATCGTTCAACCGAATTGTTTTGAAAAGAATATAAGACACCTTTTAATTCATCAAGATTTGAACTTTTTAAAACTGTCTTCCAATCATTCGTCACTCGTATAGTTTCTAAGATATAAAGTTTTCTGTAAACCCTTGCAATTGGACAGATTTCAACCAATGATAAAGCACATTCTGCAATCGATATATCTATTACAAATTGATATATTTGAATAGTGATATTTATATCGATTTGAAGAGGGAATTTTATATTTTCATTTGGTATAAGTTAACTCTCATTTAGTGTTCAGGTTCTATTTGGGTATTTCCGTGAATGCAAACATTTTGTCAAAGCAATTGACGCGTTATCCGTTACTTTTTCCTTTTGTCCACAACCTTGGAACTGTATACGATAAGTTTGTGAGAGTTTTGTTTATAGTCCATACCACCTCAGGATGAGGAAGAACCAGTCGACCGTACTAATACCCTTACCTTTGGGTCTATTGTGCGAGATCGAGGATGGGCACTCGTCGTCGGCCTTTGTCAATGAGTCATTGTTGTTCGTCCCACTGTCATTATGAAAACATTTTTAATTGAAAGAAAAACTTATAACAAAATGTATCACGCGCTTATATATATCAGGGTTTTGACCGCCTGATTAGTTTGATACCAAATATGAAGGAAATCGGTTAATTTTGGGGAAAGCAAAATTTTGTTCCATTGTATTCGTCTGGGTGAATTAAGTGTATTGATTTATTCTAATTCAAATAGCTAAGCATTGACAGAGTTAACATTTTGTAAAGTGGGGTATAAATTACTTGTTAATACACAGCAAGTTATGTTACAGGAGGTATTTCAATAAATGTTAGCAGAATTAGTATACTGATGCTTTCTGCAGTCTTTTTTCTTCAAATTTAACCTAAGACTGCAGTAAGTTTTCTTGAAAAAACAAAGCTACTCACTTGAGCGAGGTCAAACATTCTAAGGTCTGTGTACATCGCCAGAGCCCTGTGTTCTTGGTTATTGCGTTGATACATTCTGGCAGCCTCTTTGAATCTGCCTCTATAAGCTAACAATTCTGCCACGAAAAGTTCTTTGTCCTTTTCACCTTTTTTTTGTCTTTCCTAAAATAACAAGTGAAAAACATATTACTAGGGAAAACGTTGCTAATGAAAGATGTATACATATTTTCAAAATATTAGTACTTTTAAACTTAAAAACAACTGAAACAAACCTTTCAGTGAAAATTATATTCTCTCTGTTTAGTAGCATATACAGGTGGCACTAGCCAATAAATCAGCTTGGAAGGCTAGTCATGAATTAGCAATTCCAGTGACGTCTGTGTGGAGTGTTTTAAGAAGACGGACAACATCCCCTTATCGTTGGAACTTTTTACAAGCTCTAATGCATATGGATTACAAGTCAACTTTGCAAACGATATGTTGCTGCATGACAATGAAGATCTTCAGTGATGAATTGACATTTCACCTAAGCGGACATGTGAACACTTATAATGTGCACATCCGGAGGTCAGCAAATCCTCACAGGATTGGGGTACAGTTGCACCAAATTGGGGTACAGACTCCTCCAAATTGAATGTTTTTCGTGTCATATCCCGGCGGAAAGTTTATGGCCCTTTCTTTTTTGCTGAAGCAACTGTGACTGATGTTTCTTAACTTGGTGTGCTAAAACAATGGCTCTTTCCTCAATTGAAAGGACCACAGAACTTTATTTGGCAGCAAGATGGTGTGCCACCCCCTCAAGTATAACTCAGTACGCGATTTGTGGAAGAGAGTATCTGACCATCAGCAAATATTAATACTATAAGATATTAAAGACTAAGCTTTGACTGACAGTTTACATAAGAAGAAACAAGACTATTCCAGATTCCTTCCAAGAGTAAATAAAGTATAGTATGCACGTCTTTTAAAACCGACCACTGGATTGGCCGTAAGGGGCTGGATGACAGAGCTTGTTTCGCATGGACTCCACGTTCAGCCAATATGACACCATGCGATTTTTACCTTTGGGGGTTTATAAATGATCATGTGTATATGCGTACCAGACTAAAAAAACAGGATTGAAGCAGTTGTTATAACAATTACTCCAAACACACTGAATAATGTTTAGGACGAACTTGGCTATCAACTTGATGTGTGCTTATTAAACACTGTTTGAGTTGCTCTTTCATTTGCTATATTATTTATAATTGTAAGTTAAATACTAAAAAGCCTTAAAACCCCAATATTCATTTTGAAACACCCTGTACAAATTGCATAATAGAAATTTAAATTAATATCTACATAAAGTAAACGGCAACTTATTTTCAATAAGAGACACAAAAGTAACAGTAGAACTTACCTGAAATTCATTTATAAGATCCAAATGCCTGAGATCTTTAATCCTAATGAAAGCTTTCTTTGCAATGTCAAAGTCATGATTCTCCAGAGCTGCATGGGCCAATGCTTTCCAGTCACCATCAGTGACTCCCAAACATGCTATTTCATAGCCTTCACTATAAAATTAAAGTTGAACTATTATTGTGCTGTACAAAGAATTTGTTAACATATTCAGAAAGATCCATTTGAATTTGTCTTACAATTAACACTCTGGAATGCTAATGGGTTTTAGAATGGAAAATAAATGGTTATTAACTTTTATTTGATCATTTGATTGTCTTAAGTCACTCGATTATTTTAGCAGAAGTTAGATGATATTATTTTTTTAAAGGACTCCTTCTTGAAAAGGGTTTCCTTGCATGCCCCCTTGATTTATTGTGCTCCTAGGAGAGCAAGAACGAATGGGTGAATTCGTTTTATGTCTTCTTGCATATTAGTAGTAGCCTACTGCCTTAATACTTAAATTTTTAGCAATTAATTATTGTTCATGGTTTCTTTTTAAAACTTTGGAGGCATATTACTAAATGTACAATGTATTCTTAAAAGCAATTTAACATTATAAATAATTCGAACAACTAAACCGCTGACGTGAGTTGAATGAATTTGTGAAATTGGTCTACTTACGAAGGCGCTGATTAGTTGCATGCTAGTATGAAATATGTTAGTAGAACTTATTTGCACATAAGCCTTTAGCCCGACTCACACATTGCTTCGTTCGAGTTTGAACCTCGACCTTGCGCTCTCGGATTATGAAGTGCTTAACTTTGCTTGCAGTGTACAAACTTGCTTTTTATGGTATTTTAAGAAGGTTCGATTTCGGGGGAACCAGACAGGCGTTAAGTTCGTATAAAAAACAAAATGTTCAAAATAATCTCTTACATTATTTATTTCTGTAGATAAAACTTCAAAAAAGTTTCATTCCAGTATGAAAAATCTAAAAAAATGGTTACTTCGGGTAAAAAAAAGTAACCAGATAACGAAACTTTTCCGAGCAACTTAGAAAACCAACATACCGAATTTGGACTAAATCGGACGTAAAATATGGCCGCAAGAGTGAGAAATATTTACTTATACATAAATAACATTTTTAATGAGACCCCAAAATTTTTTCTGGGGACTGCAATTGGTGCTCGTTAACTACTCCCAACCTTATATTAGGTCTCACCATAAGATTCACTGCAATAGCTCATCTTTCCTACAAAGGAAATTCGCTAAAAAGTATGTTCAGCTTATTATCATCCCTGCGAATCAACTTAATTTAAAAAACACACTTATTTAAAAATGTATTTCTCAATAAATACTTTATTAAAAACATTTACAGCTAGTAATTCGTTATAGAACCAAAAAGACAAGAGTAGAATATAATTGATTATTAATTTAATTATTTAAAAATGAACAACTTGATTTATTTAAGTTTGATTATGTCATGGCTAGTTATTATTATGTTTAATAAGAAGAGATTAATGCACCCAACACACAGTCGTTTTATGAAATAAAACAGATCACACTGTGAATAAGGAATAAAAACAGTTTATAGTATACCTGCACATTTTTTTCTCTAAATATTGATACATTGGAGCAGACAAAGGAACTTGTATAGTTGCCATTGTTGAAACATGAAGACAGAATATTTTAGAGCCACAGAATCCAACAACAAAGCCCTAAAAAATGAAATGGGACAAATAATAAAACTAGGTCATCATTTTAACCTATAATTATAATGTACATGCTATACATACAAAGAAATAAAAGTCTGCATGCCTACCTCAATAGTGAGCAATATAATTGAATGTATCCTTTATTGTAGTTTTATTTATATAAAAACAGAAATCATTTACTATTATTCGTTAAAACCTGCTAAAAATTTAGACTATTATTGTAAAAATCATACTTAGGGTAATTTCGTATTTGCCAAAAATACAAAAGATTTGAGCATATCAGTTTCTGATCAATTACCTATCTTAGAAGTAATATTTAGTTTTGTGGGAAGATAATTATATTGATATAATAAAACTTGAACACAGAATCTCGCAACTAATACGTTTATTAACTCAAAAGCGTTTCAACGACAAAATCGCATCAGAAATGCATAAGCTACAATAATTAAATTATAACTCATATCACTGAAGATAACTTTCTGTGTTCAAGTTTTATTCTATCAATGCCCATCTTAGGCTTATAAACTATATGGAGTTTTATAATTTGAAAATTGTAGTTCTGATAATAATTTGTTAAATGTTTCTTAATTGAATCAAGTTAATAATTAGTTAAACATATTTTAGGCCTAACCTAAAATGGGGTTGAATTATTGAAGCTGGTGAACTTAAACAGCTATTTTATATGGTGTACACCTGGTTGCTATGGTAATAAATATCAAAATGGATTCATCTTACTTATACAGGGTAATGCAAAAGTTCCGAAACCCCTTCGTAATTTTAAATCTGTACACGAATTAACTCCAAACTTTTAGGAAGTTATATTGGGCAAATTCTGCACCTTTTAGGGGTATGAATGAATTTGACCCTTATTCGGTAAGGGGGGAAGGGGTGCAAGTCAAAAGTTATAAATAGTAACCCTTATTGTGTGATACCTCATTTTAAAGTCCTCCTTGAGACGAGAAAATTGGTGTAAAGTAAACGCTTCTCCAATATCCCAATCCAAAATGGCGAAGCTAAGAACTTTTAGATTTTATGTAGAATACAATACATAGAAAAATGGAAAAATCTTAACTTCTTGGCTCCACCATTTTGGATTAGGGTATCGGAAAGGAGTTTACTTTACACCAATTTTCTCGTCTCAACGAGGGCTTTAAAATGAGGTATCACACAATAAGGGTTACTATTTAAATTTTTTGAGTTGCAACCGCCCCCCCCCTTAATCGAATAAGGGTAACATTCATTCATGCCCCTAAAAGGTGAAGAATTTGCCCAATATAACGTCCTGAAAGTTTGGAGTTAATACGTGTAACAGGTTTAAAATTACGAAGGGATTGCGGAACTTTTGCATCACCCTGTATAATAGTTCTGAATAGCCTTAAATGTTTGGTGACCCTATTTATCTGGAGATCTACCAGGCCAATTTTCATGTGGTTTGTTTTAAATGACAAAAAAGTATGTCAATATTATCAAAAAAACTATGAAATGTCATTTCTATTTCATCGTTGTATTTAAAAGGGCACTTTTTAGGGTATTTTGGTTTTAGGTTACAATCCTATTGATACCTATCTCTGGAGATCTACTTGACCGATTTTCATGCAGTTTGTTTTAAGTGAAAGAAAATGTAATTTTAATCAAAAAATTATTAAATTACATTTTTATTACATCATTATATTAATACACCTAATGGCAAGTTTTGGGTTTTTTTTGGTTTTAGGTTACAACCCTATTGATACCTATTTCTGGGATGCATTTTGCCCTAGGATTTTTTTACCAACCCACCTGAAACTGCCGACCTCGGGAGTACTAAGGCATATACTCCTTGAAGGTGTTTACCTTCAATATTTCAAAAATATAAATGTTTAAGTATAACTAAAATTACATTTACATTGTCCTTTAGACCTACAGTTTATCATGCAAGTAACAATTTCATATGAAACTTTTTGTTTAAAATTATTGGAGTGAGATTTTAAGTTATAGTGATTTGAATAATAATATCATTAACGTTCTTATTTTGATGTTTGGCAATATGGAGATCACCTTTGTGTTTTTTTGTTGTTGTTTTTTTTTTCACTTTATCACTGCCAATGTTATTCACAGTAGTAAGACAAATCAAATTACACCTATAATTAAAACACTAAACTGAATTATAACAGTAACTGAATCAACCCATCAGTCCAGTAGAACTGCAATAAAGTTTAGAGAAAGTTTCCAATCTTTGCTGTTCAGTGTTAAGCTCTGAACACTAAAGAAGATGATCCTTATTCATTTTGCTGGCCACACAACACATAGTGATCCGAATGAAGTGGGTTACTAAACAATCATGATGATTTTTGTTGTGACAAAAATTAGCAACGGCCTCTCTCCTGCATTTGTCCTTCTTGTTTTGCCACAGGTCCTCTATGTCCTTCCACACTTTCCCACTTCCCAGGACCTGTGCTTCTTCCAAAAAGGTCTCTTGTGTTCTGCTCCGTATTAGTTTCTTAAATGTTCCCAAATTCAAAGGTGTTTTCCTGTGATGTAAAGTAGTAAACCCTTTCTTCACAAGGACATCTGCCATCTCGTTCCCTGCCACTTCTACATGTGAAGGAACGCACTGGAAGCAAACAACCTTCCCCTAGTCTATTTAGCTGTTTAATTGCTCTTCTCGCTTCTATAACAGCTTGTATGTTGTGTATTATTTGCAGCTATAGCTTGAACAGCAGAGTTCTAGCCCACCAGAAGTAACACTTTTCAAAACTTGGATGGTCTTTGAAGTAATTTCTTAAAACCGAGGATATTTTTTCTCATCAAGACTTGTTTTATTTTCTTATTCGTAAGCTATTATTCAGAAGAAAAAACTACATTGATAGGATAGATCAATGATTACAAACTTTAATGCTTTCTATACCATGAGGGAGTTTATTGATACAATATTATAGCTTCTTATTACATAAATAAATACATAACGTATTTAAATTAATTGTACTGACTAAGGCCCAGACTTGGGATTAACGATTAAAAAATTAACGATTAAAATTAATCGTTAAAAATATGGGTAACTTTTAACTTAATCGTTAGTGTTAAAACTGATTAACTTTTAACTCTTAGTCGTTAAAATATTGGTTAACGATTAAAACTAACGTCAGTTAATTTGGTGGATGCTCGGAAAGATTTGTCACAATGGAAATGCCGGCCGGGTGGGTGGGCCTGACGCCTGACGTGATAACATTCAATATTCCTTAGTTTGGGTTATTTATTGCTTATTGGCCGGCCAGAAGGGGTGGGGTGTCTAAAGAAAGATAGAACTAGCTATTAGCCCAAATACCTTATACCAGTATAAAATACCTGGGCTATTAGCTCACGGTAACGTAAACAAACAAAACAACTCCGTCAACACACCCATCAGTGTCATTCAATTAACCCTTGGGTATACGCATGCCATTATTACAGTTGGATAGTTTTGTTAATTTTTTATAACTTTTTTAATTGTTTTGCCCTGTTATAGTGATTGACAGTTTAGATTTTATTTAGTGAGTTAGTGATTGTTAATAGTGAGTTAGGTCTAGTGTAGCAGTATTTTAATTTTTTACTTTTTAATTTTAATTTTATTATGTCTTTATTGTGGCCAGTCATTTCAAACTTTTATGAACAAATAACAAGGGAGGGAAATAGTTTAACATTTAATTGCCTATTGTGTTAACCAAAATTTAAAACAATCAAGGCTTCAGCAATTTCTGCCTCCAATTTAAGGACCCACTTAAAGGTAAGTTGTGTTTTAGCCGTTTTAGGTTATCCAATTTTTGTCGTCTATTATTGATATTTATGTTTTATTATTGGGCTTACGTTCAAGGGCGTTTACATATAATATAGGGCGTTTGCAAGCATATTTTAAAAAATTCGCCAAATATAGTAATTATATACCAATTCGAAAGTGGTCCGTTGCTTTTTTGTAGAGAAAGGTTCAAAGAATTTATATGTCAGTAAAAAAGTGATAGATATAAATTTTACAAAGTTATTAGCTCAAGAAACAAAAAATGTTCAGTAATGAAAGGAAAAGGTTCAACTTTAGACCTACATAAAAAGTAGTAGCCTAAACATTTTTGTATTTTTTTTCAAAACATACAAAAGTTTTGTAATTTAGTTCTAAAAAGAACTGTATCAATATATTTATCAATTTCAAATTTCTTGTAGAGTGTAGATAAATCAAAGAATAGAATTGAATAATTGTAAAATGTTGTTTTCTAAAAGAATTCATTAGTGGTCCACAAATCACAAAATGATATCACACGAATAAAAAACTCGGATAGGTTCCGAAAAATTGCTACGAATAACAAAACCGATATAGCGAAAACCAAATCTTATGGGAAAAGAAAGGTTATGTTCGTGACATATAGAACATTTTAAAACATTATGTATTAGTACCTATAAATCCTATAATTCATTTATATATTTATAAGATACAGGCAGTCCTTGTTATCGCGGTCCCGCTTTACGAGATTTCGCTTTTACGCAGTAAAAAAAGTCATTAAACGGTTTAGTATTTAAGCTGAGTTGTTTGGCGTGTAGGCTACAGTTGATAATTTCATAAGTTATGGGAGCGTTGTTTGTCATTTCACTCTCCCCTCAAGGTCAGGAAGATGACCTCAAGGCTCTCATAATTCATAACTGTAGACGGTACCTCTACCCACCCCTACTTGCTCTGTCATTGTTTGAGTTCATCTATTTTTAGAACTTAGTCAAGTCAAAGCATCAAGCAATCTTTCGCTGTCAGTACCAGTAGCGAAAATATTCTAATCTAAAACGTAGTAAAAACTTAATTTCTTTCCAAATATTTTACTGTAATTTCAATTAATTCTCCCTACAACTGTCCATGTTAATGTTTGTCAACGTCAAGCCATTTCGGTGCGTGTGCAAGAATGTTTTCAAAAATTCGAAAAATATAGTAATTATAAACCAATCTAAAAGTTTTTCATAGCTTTTTGTAGAGAAAGGTTAAAAAAAGTCATATATGGCAGTAAAAAAATGATTGATGCAAAATTTACAAAGTTATTAGCTCAAGAAACAAACATTTTCAGTAACGAAAGGAAAAAGTTCAACTTTAGGCCTGCATAAAAAGTAGGAAACATTTTTTGTAATTTTTTCCATAAATGTAAAAATGTTTTTTAATATAGTTATAAATAGATCTGTATAAAAATATAGTACATCAATTTCAAATTTCTTATTTTGAAAACATCAGTTTTTATGTTCCTACCACAAGACTGCTAACAAAACTAGGTGTAGTTTGAATAGTAATTTAAATTTAGGAGTGTATCCTTTGCTCAAAAATGAAATATTATTATAAGAAAGTGTAGAGAATAAATCAAAGAATTGAACCGTATACTTGTAAATTATTATTTCACTAAAGTATTCGAATTAGCTTTACTTGAATCACAAAATGAAATCAACCAAATGAAACGTCGCGCGTGCGTTTGATAAACCTTATGTCGTGCCGTATTTTAACTTTAATAAGTTAATTTTTTTTAACTTTAATCAGTAAATTTTTTCAGACATTAACTTTAACTTTAATCAGTTATTTATTTCTGGCATTAACTTTAACTTTAATCAGTTAAATATTTTGGTTAACTTTCCCAAGTCTGCAAGGCCATATCAATGGATGGAATTCTAGATCTTGAATTGAATATGTGTGTATTTATGTCTATATATTTATATCATCATTTTATGAATATATGTTTTATTGTAATTTTGTAATTTTAATATTTAAAATTAATTTCAAGAAGCAAAAAGTTGTAAAATACAGAAAATTTATCTAAAAGGGTTAATAAAGATAGATTGAACATACAAACTTGATAGTAAAATGAAGCAAAATAAAAAGAATTTAAGTTATGAGTAAACAATAATTACCGTTAATTTCTGCTGATGAACAGGAAAATGACCTGCTTTAATGCTGAGAATATTATTCCCTGAGAAACACAACAGATTCTCACAGCTGGCATTCCAAGCGACACTGCTTGCATTTGGTTCCTGAAAACATTCAAGTTAGCATGACTTCACAGTAGTAAGCCCCCGTGGAAAACCACAGGCAGATTAGTTAGATACACAACAGAAATACATCATTTAAAAACAACAGACCTTATTATGCTTGGCCTACCTAACTATGCTGACAAGAGATTTTTAAACCGGTAAATGTGTACAATTATAAAGATTATAAAACTGTAGGCCTTTTGATAAAATTTTGTATTTATATACGTTATTATATATTTAAAGAAAGATACAAACATTATCTTTTAATTGCTTTTTATTTCATATTAATAGATAAAATAATTTAGAAGTTATTAATATTATAGTGAAGAAATTAATAATCGATTATGTTTATATGTTATACGAAGATGTACGAATATTTCCGAAGTTAAACGAATAGATATTACTTCTTTAAATTTGTATAAACGAATATATTGATGATAAAAGGTTGTATTTATATACAGTTTATAAAAACAAAGCAAATCTTATAACACAGATTAGTTCTATAACTCATAAAGTATAATCTACGCACTGTTTAAGTATTAATTACAGATGATGGGTGAAATAAGCTGTTATATTATATGTTACTCATGTACAGACGGATGTACGGGACTCGCTTTTAAAGGCATTGATTTGTGGAACTTTGCATTAACATGTAACAAAAGTTGCTTAGTCATACACAGTCTAAAGGACGAGTTAAACACGTTGCATTATCACTACAAAAACGAGCATTTTATTTACTTAATATTATTTTGAAAATAGAAATTAGTTAATAAAATAAGACAAGCGAAGAAAATTAAAATATTTGACTTAATAAGTAAACCCAGTCTAGAGTTTAAAAAGATATCTAAAAAAAAGAATAAGAATGTCTTTTATAGATGCTGGACGTTGTCTCACACAGGACTTTGGTTTAGACATTAGCAAATAGACTCGAATCAACTGGACACTAGAGATCGACGACTTGAACTTACAGGTTGACTTAAAGTGATGACTCGACAAAATCTTTGACTTTGTTCATTGTACCAATAATGACTAAGACAGCTTGCTTGCTGATTCGACTCAAGTGGTTCATGGGTAAATAGAAAGGAATAGCATACAGTATGTATAACTTTGGTAAGAGAAATACGACTTTGATCAATTCGTGCTGAATCGAAAAATTAATTTACAAACAGTCTGACTCTGAATTCGACTTGCACTACGTTAAGTCAACTCAAAACTCTAATGGAATTGAATTTAATTATTGACTGTATATGAAAACTTCACTTGAATTGTGGGGTAAAGCATCTGTAAGCCAACTTGCATGTATTTGACTCAACTTTATGTATGATCAACTTTTTCTTAAGAAGTGAACGTACAAATCAATTTGCACAAAAGTTTAAGTCCCCCAGCTCTACTGGAAACACTGAGTGAAAATGTTTGATATTTTGAAGGGATGCAGAGGAGAGGTGGAAGTAAGGTAAAGGGTAGAGAAAGAAGAGAAATTGCAAGGTTTCAAAGAAGTTACAGTCTGAGTCAAATTAAATCTGGTAAAACGACTGTAACAAGACTATTCAATAAAAATAATATAAAATAAGTAAACAAAATAAAGAATTACCTGATATAGAAGTTCCTTGGAGTTAATATCATAAACAAGACATTGATTGTTTTCATCGACTACAGCCAATTTAGATTTAGTAGCACTTAAATCCAGACAACGAATTGCAGAGGACGCTTTCAATAAGCTTACTGGAAAAGCATTGTCCAAGTGAATCTTCAAAACCTGTTTTCAGTAAAACATATATCATATATATTTCTCTTGCATGTGTTCCATAAGTATTTAATATCTAATCACAGATAGCAAATAATATTCATTATTAAAAGATTTCAATCTACCAAGAAACCAAAATATTTGTTTAAAGATGATACTGTATTTTATTTAAAGATTTCAAACATTAAAAGGAAAAACAGAATCCTTAAAGATTCACTTGTTAATTTATCTGTCACAGTCAATTTTCCAAGGAAAAGATAAAGATACGGGAGGCATTTCAAAAGTAATGAGAGTGATTTAAAAAAATGAACATTTATAGAAAAAATTCAATGTTTTCTCCTTCAAAGTATGATTGTTGAGAAGCTATTCAACGGTTCCAGCGATTTTTTAACTCTTTACAGCAATGGACGAAGTCATTTTCTGCAAGTCTGTAGAGAGCGCTCGTCACAGCTTGTTGAGTGTTTTGATTGTCCCAAAATGAGAACCCCTTGAGATGCAATTTCAGCTTGGGGAAAAAAAATCACAAGTAGTCAGATCTGGACCTTAGGATGGCTGAGCCGAAAATTCGCTTATAGGCAGGGCAGTGTGGGAAGGCGCATTGTTGAGATGAAGGATCCATGTCTTCAAACTCTCTTCCGCAATCGTTCAAGGATTTCTCTATAAAAAGTCTGGTTGACTGTGGTGCCTTGAGGTATGAACTCTTTGTGAACAGCTTCTTTTGCATCAAAAAATAAAATCAACATCGTTTCGACATGTGATGTGCTCGAGTGTGCTTTCTTCTGTTTTGCTGGAGTTTGGAACTTTGCTGTTTTGTTTCAAGGTCATACTCAAAAAACCATGATTCGTCACCTGTCATCACTCTCGTCAATAGATCTGATTCAGTAGACAAACTATCAATGATTGCTTTGCGAAATGCTGAGGCAATTGAAATTGCTCTTCAGTAAAATTTTTTGGAATTAGTTTGGCACAAATGTTTTGCATGTTCAGTTTTTCCGTAACAATCCTATACTCGCTGGTTTTCGGCAACCCCGTTTGATGAGCGAGAAGTTGAAACGTTTGACGAATGTCTAGGTCCAGAACAGCCTTGACACGAACCACATTTGCACGAGTTCTTGATGTCGATGGATGTGAAGACATCTTCAACATTTTCCCTGCCGTCCCTGAAGTCTTTATGCCACCGATAAATTTGTGCATTTGACAGAGCACTTTCTCCGTAAGCTCTTTTGATTATTTGTGTTCCAGTTTTTTGAGTTTCATGCAAAATTTAATTGCATAACGTTGTTCGAAGGAGCGCTGGATCTTGTCTTGTGCTAATTAAAGTTACTGTTATAATTAAAACTGAAGGTCACTCAGCTACTGACAGGTGGCCGGATTATTTACCTGAGGACCCACCCCACTCCATGCCACCTAGATTGGACCACCACCAGCGCTTAATGGGCGGTATTAAAATCACTCTCATTACTTTTGGAATGCACCTCGTATGAAACTGAATTTGACTTAGTTATAAAAAAAAGCATACTATGTGTTTTGCTGACAAAAAAAAATATTTTACTATTAATTTTAAGCTTAAAGGCATTCTGGAAAAAGAGGCTTAATTTAAGCATTCTGGGTGGGGTCTTTGATGGTTTTATGGCCAAAAACACCTAAATTAATTAATTGGAACATGTTAGTCCATGGGTTGGAGAATTTTTACAATTAATTGAATAGGTACAAAATCTGATTTATATTTTTTCCAACCCAGTAAATCACTGGGTGATTACCACGTTTTCGTGTAGCCTATGTAGCCATCTTCATATCACAAAAAATTATGAAGAAATCATTTCATTAATAACAAGTTTTTGTGTTATGGTCTGGTTTTAAATATAATTTACCTTTTGTTTTGCTTGCAGTCCAGTAACAGTACTTATTTTTCAGTGACGATCTACTGATTTTGCAATGAACAAGCGAACACGTGTGTCTTTTATTTAAAGAAGAGTAATTGCTATGTGTTTTAAATGTAGTTTGTGTTCAAAGTGTTTTAGTATATCTTTATGCATTGTGTTAATGTATATCTTTTTTAAAATTGACACACATTTAAATAAGTGCAACTAAAAACTCGGTTTAACAATGCCTATATAGGACAGGTGAAATGATTGTCACTGAAAAATAAGTACGGTTGCTGCACTTTGAGCAGAACAAAAGGTAAATTATGTGCACTTCATTAGGTCGAGTTGGGCTTGGTCGCGAGCTGACCGAGATCTGACTAAACGTTTATCTTGACCTTACCCTGGCAAATGTTTTTAATGTGTTATGTTTTTGTAAATTATTAATAATTTGTGATGTGAACTTTTTATGTGTTGTCAAAATAATGAAGTTTTTTTACATAATTTTTTGTATTTTGAAATGTGAAGTTGGGTACATAGGCTTTCCAAAACCGCGGTCATCAGACAGTAATTTAATAGATTGGAAAAAAGACAAATCAGGTATTTCACCTATTCAATTAATTGCCTAAATAAATTTTTAATTTTAAAGAATGGTTCATCAGACAGTTTACAGTTTACCTTTGAGATTGAGACAAATCCACCACTTCTTATCTTTTTACAATGTCTTGGTTACCAAAAGGAATTTTGAATTGGAGGCTACTGTTTATTGAAAACCCACTAACACTGGACAATATTTAACCCTTTGACCGCCAAGGGCCGATCTAATCGGCTTTTACTAACTGTCTGAATACCGCCACAGCCGATTACATCGGCTCTCAAAAGTTGGTCGAATACCGCCATAGGCCGACATGATCGGCTCCGGCAGTTTGTCTGAACAGCGCCATGGCCGTTATAATCGGCTTTTAGTATTTTGTTTATTTAGTCACTTTTATTACCTAACCTGTATGTTTTCTAAACTTATAAAGAGGATAAGATTTGGCCTTTCATATTGTAACAACATATTTTTAGTTTACGTCTATTTTAAAAGTTTATAGCTGTGCAAAATAAATACATGTATGAATACCATGTATTCATATAAATATTCACATAATATAAATAAGTATGGTACATTTATTATTATGTAAGGAAAAAAATTCAAACTTGATACTAAATGTCAATTACATAACAAATGAACGGGGGAAAATATACCGGATGTGTATTGTGATTGTGGATCCATATTTATTTATAAAATGTTTATGTACCGTATAAAATACCAAAAATAGGCTGTATACTATCCCGCTAGTTTTACCGAGTCGTTCTATGATTGTTGAATGTTTTTGTCATATTATTTCTGTTATTACACTAAAGTGAGACACATTTTGTGTAAGTGTTTAGTGAGTTCAGAGCTGTGAATCTTGTTTCTTACAACAATAGCAATGAGTGATCCTCTAAGAAGGGCTCTACTCCAAAAAAAAAACCGGGGCTTTGCGTAAAAAAAACCCAAATACATATTTTAAATGTTAATATTTTTTGTTTAAATTTTCGGGAATATTCTTAATAAAATAGGAAATAACATAATATATAAGGTTAGAGGAAAAATATATTTTTTTACATAGTTATTAGGCTCTCAACTTAAAAATTGTATACAAATATTTGTTTTCCTTTACTTTTTCGGTTATAGTACACATGTAAAACTGGAATTAATACCATTTTTTGTAAATTTAGTTGTAGTACTTTTAATTCCAAACAAAACGAGACCAAAAGCATTATTCTAGCTTTGATATTAGCTAAGCCACAATGGTTTATGTAAACGTTCGTCAAAATACCGAAAATAGGCTTGGCGGTATTAGACAATCCCACACGACAGTGGCTTGGCGCTCAATGCAATGTCTCGCTTAGTCGACCTTGGCGGTATTCGGAGCGTCCTAGTAGAAACGGCTTGGCGGTCAAAGGGTTAAATTACGTTTCTAGCCATCAAGAACATGTGAAGATTGGTTTTTCTTGCGGTTTCTATAAGAGAGCTCATATGGTATGTAAAAAAATGAGGCTGATTAAAACAAGAAATCTGTAAAATTAATTATATTTGTTAAATATCGGCTATCCAAAATCTATTATTCACAAAGCTATTAAAAAAGCTAACAACAATAAGTGAAACAAAATTATAAGAGAACCATTAACTACCGAGTAGATTCCATATATTCATATTGAAAAAATTTAGAAGAATGAATAACAAATTTTCAATCAGGGTAGTTTAAATTTTTTTCAAACAATTAAAAATTGTTTAAGTCAAGAGAGACTAAAACCACTTGTATTGGATTGCAGTTGTACACAATTTCTTGGACTATGATAAAACTCAGTGCAATGGTGTACACCAACTACAATCCTCCAGTGTTAAATGTTATGTAATATGTAGGGCCTACTTTTAATGTTTTTTTGTGGTTTTTATGTATATATGACGACCTCAAAAGTGACATATACTTGAAGATGAGATTACAGCCTTGAAATACATCTTAACTAGTATAACCACAATGAAGTTACACGTCGGATTAAATATCAGGTAAAATACTGTTAGTAATTTCCTGTATTTTATTAACGAATACTTCAAATTTGTCATAAATAGTATAAACATAACAAAGTCCTAGTTGATCAGGTTTAACCCAGGCTCTACATTAATGGTTCTATTTTTTTAATCTGGTTTCAACGATTGAAAATCATCTTATTTTTTTTTTTTTTAACGCAGTATTACTGACTTACCTGTCCACTCATAAGGCCTAAAAGTAATCCTTCTTTCCCAGCAGGTCCTCCAACCACTTTAATATAACGTATGGGAGAGTCCATTACCCATTCTCTCTCTTTTATACCATCAAAGCTTAAACACTGCAACTTCTTCTCCTGTCAAAATAAAAAAAAACCTTCTTCAATCATTGACAAACTATGAGTTAGTGACAAGATAATCTTTTGAACCGTTTCAGCCTCTTCTGAAATTCCAAATGATTTAACATTAAACTGCGTAATATTCACTTAAACTTTCATCGAAAGTATGCCAATATTTGTAAATTAATAGAAGTTCAAGCTTTTATGATTCTATTAATTCAGACCAATAGTCCAGACAGGCCATAAACATGTCTTATCCATACAAGTCAGGAAGCTGACATGACAGAAAGAATCAGATGTATCAATGTATGTTATTATTCCTATAATAACAAAACTTAACCTAAAAGTTGTAACACATTATCCTTAGATGGTTCACAAAGTTGTTGGAAGTATTACAGCTGATGGACGAAATCAGATGTTACATGTTAATGAATAAATCAAACAATAAAACCTTGCGCATGAGCTGAACTATTTTGTTACTCATGGATGTAAGTACACTTGCTTTTAAAGGAATTGATTAAGTAAGAAAGGTAATAAATTTAAATATCTTACCTGACAAAGAACAAGATGATTTGTGCAGACAACCAACAAATTACATTGCAGTTTGTTATTCATTTTCTCTTTAACACGGTAATGCATCCCTGTTGGTTCTCCTGCATATAGTTCATATATTACAACTCTTTCAGGCAACTGTACCTGAAAAACAAATACACAAAACTACAATTAGGCCCATTACTAATATCTGAATGCCATAATTACACTTTCATATTCAAACAACATTAGTGGCTACATATTAATAACTAAAAATTACTCAATCGTTTTTATTATACATTTTCCATCATTTGTGTATAAAATTATAAAACACAAAGTTTCAAGAATATGACATACCGTACATTGTATTGTGATGATATCACGTCACAAGGTAGTCGGCGCGCGCACCCCTTGGCAAGCCCAGCAGTGCGTGTCTAGGCACCAAACAGGGAGGTTGTGTGTGTGCTCTGCTGTCAGTCAGAACCGTGTGTAGCCGTTTAATTATTACTTTGCCCCAACCTAATTAATAACCGCAATGATCGGCTAAATGCGTAATTATGGGTATGGCCTCGAAAGGCCGATAAATCACGGGCTAACTTAGTAAACTGGTAGAAGTGAGATGTCGGGTTCCACATTAACCGGTATACGGTTAGAGGGACCCGGATTTAGATATTAAATATACAGAGTTCAGTAATTTTAGTTAATGTGTAATAATTAGTTTAGTGCTCATCAACGCTGGTTCCATAATTGGCTTTCTTGTGATGGTGACAGTGCCGTAATAATTGCTAGCGAGATATGTTGAGTCGATAGCCATTGTGGTTAGCGTGGTATAAGCCTATAGAAACCAAAATGGCGTAACGTTTATAAGTTAAGCGCCCCGCATCGCTTTCAGTATCAACTCTCATTAATATAAACGTAGAAGTTTGTGCCTAAAAATAACAAGAAACCCAAAAGTTATAAATAATTTACTGTATGTACAAATTGGAGCAGAGAAATACTGGAATATGTTTTACAATTTATAATACCTAAAAAATTGCTTCTAGAGAGCTAAAACTGAAGTTCTACTTAATATATAATCTTTAAAAAAACTCACCATTTAATTTAACGCTTTCCCCTCTCAATAGAACAGTGCACTGGTTGTCATCTACTTGTAATTAATTTTATGGCAAAATTGCAGTACTACACTCTAACTGTCATATTTTTAATAACATATGCTATATTCAAGTTCTGATGATTGTTTCATTTTTATGGGGTCTCTAGCTAAAAAAAACTATAGGTTTAGAAGATTTTAGGCCTACAATATGGAAGGTTTTCATAGTTTTATACATAAAAACAAACTATTTACACAAT
This sequence comes from Philaenus spumarius, assembly GCA_018207615.1. Taxonomy (NCBI): domain Eukaryota; kingdom Metazoa; phylum Arthropoda; class Insecta; order Hemiptera; family Aphrophoridae; genus Philaenus; species Philaenus spumarius. The sequence continues at coordinate 103,554 of JAGFPH010002463.1, read as the reverse complement.
TTACAAGTTGACTACAACTACTAAAAAGCATGTAACACTAAATAATACAGTTCTCATTTTGACACTTCGAACAAAAACAAAACAAATCATCCAAGTGTTCAACAACATAGTACCGGGAAACGCGCGATACGATACAGGTTAGCAAATGACAGAACTGAAACAGCTGACTCAATGTAGGTCAGTGATTTGTTTTACAGATGGTTTGTTGGCCACATAGAACACATAGAAAGAACTCGAAATAGTTCAGAGAAGACTCACTAAGTTCCACTCCTATCCAGTACACATGTTTGATGAGTGGAAGAGTGCAACCAAATAAAAACAAATGATCTGTTGCCACGCCAGACGCGGGCTGCGAGCCATAGCGATATTTTGCCAACCCGCACGTTACGCAAGCTGCGAGCGAAAAGGGTTAAACACTGTAACCTATGTGATTTCTATTTGGTAAAGTACAGAGTGTTTCAAAATTAATATCGGAGTTTTAAGGCTTTGTATTATTTATTACATTTAACTTATAATTATATATAATACATCAAATGAAAGAGCAACTCAAATAGTTTGCACATAAAGCATGCACTGTTTCCTCTGTCTTCCGTTAGAAAGCGCTAAAAGCATAGATGGCGACTAGTGAACTGAAAGCTTTTTTGTGTTTTACAGTTTGCAAGGAGATTCAGTGCAACATGCTTCCATATTAACCCTCACGGTGCCAGACTGCCCAAAGTGACGTTCTCTCAGGCGCAAGATGCAGCCATTTCAACAATTAGCGAGAATTTGCATACATTTGTATTTTCAATGAATTAATTCACTTACAATCATCCAATCGTAATAAAACCGGCACCATTGGAAAGGAATTGGATTAAACTTTAATTTTTGTATTTAAAAATTTTTCGTAAAACGTATATTTACATACGTAACCATCGTTTCAAAATTGTAGAATGTCAAACAGCTGTTCTCGGTACGAAATCGCGAGGTTAAGAACGTAAAACTTCGTCATTTTCAACGGTCTGCAACTCCTCACAGTTGTCAATTATCACAAAGATCATCACAGCATTGGATTCATCAGACTTTTATCTTTCAAGTGGTGTTTAGATATCAGGTGTGGCTATATATGGTTTCGAGATATCGAATTTACAATAAAGGCATGCCATTGGTTAACGATTCGGCCAATAAGCAAGCATTTTGTAAATAGATTTTTACTATCAGAAATCGATTTATTCATAAGATGTTTAATATACGGTTTTAAAGAGAAAATTCCAACGTTTTATTCTATGTTCAGTTCAAATAATTTAGGTGATATTTAGTTGGCACAGACGTGATGTAAATGAAGCGTTCTATAACCAAATAACCATTTTACACTCTGATCTCAAAGCGTTCACTGTAAGTTTTATTCGTCTTGATATTTTAGTGAATTGAAAGTAAAAGTGATAGTTTATAAAATAGTGTTATATTGTGTTTTAGTTATAAATAAATAAGTGTAGATTGTGTTTGAGTAAAATTAGGCTTATAACAGTGTTCTAATAAAACGGTAAGTGAAGAAATAAGAAATAAGGTTAACTGCCGATTTGATATTTTTCATTACAAAATGTAAAGTTATTTGAAACTGGGTAGAATGCTATTCGATTCTACATTTCATTCTCGAATTTTTGGTATAAAAAAAACATTGTTTGAAGTAAAAATTGTGTAGGCCTAGTCATGATTTGCATGTTATGTAGTAAAAACGTTCAAAGTGTTATTTTGAACTAAACAATTGTGAAATTGAAATATATGTTTACATATTTCTATTTAGAACTAAATTATAAAACTTTTGTGTATTTTGAAAAAAATTACAAAAATGTTTTACTATTTTTTATGTAGGCATAAAGTTGTTTTTTTCCCTTCCGTTTCTGAATATTTTTTGCTTTCTAAGCTAATAACTTTTACAATTTCAAAAGAAACTAATTTTTCGTGGCATATTTAAATTCTTTGAAGTTTCTTCTACAAAAAAGCTATTGAACACTTTTGGATTGAGGTTCATTTACTATTTTTGGCGAATTTTTAAAAATATGCTTGCAAAACGCTAAAAACAGGCTGGCCAATTTTAGCTTTAACACTGCCAGTTGTAGGGTTAAGTTCAAATGTAATCCTCCAAGTGAAAATAACATACATAGATGGTATCATCAGTTTGAAAACAACTGCTGTCTTTGCAAAAGGAAGTGTAAGGGTCGACCAAGCGTGACTGAAGAACGTGTTGAACGAGTGAGAGAGACTTTCACGCATAGACCCAAAAACTTAGTTCGTACACATGAATTCCAGTAATGTCTGTGTGGAGAGTTGTAAGGAAATGCTTACAACTACGTCCTTATCATTTGAAGTTGTTACAAGCTACAGTTTACGTGCCAACTTTGCAAATGTTATGTTGCTGCATGACGATGAAGATTTTCTGGATCATGTCATCTTCAGTGATAAATCAACATTACACCTAAGTGGACATGTGAACACTCATAATGCACGCATCTGGCTGTCAGTAAATCCCCACGACATGGTACAGTTGCAACGAGACTACGGGTCATAAGGCTCACGCTCTGTTGGGTACCAGGCCACATTGGAATATGTGGAAATGAGTGTGCAGATAAGCTTGCAAATAAGGCAGCAGCCACTGAATTCATACGACCTGAACCTTTCTGTGGCATATCAAAGACAACAGCTATATAGGCTGTTGACGACTGGGCAAGACTAGAGCACGGAAGATGGAAGAGCATCCCAGGCTTGAGAATGAGCAAACTCTCACTTCTTGGCCCACCTAGAAAAATTGCATCTGACATCCTTACGATTGAGCATGTGCAATGTAAAGAAGGTGGTAGCTCTCACAGGACATGTGGCCTGCAGAAGAAAACCGCAGAACACCTCATCTATGAGTGTGAAGCTCGAACAGGTGAGTTATAAAACTTTTGGAATCTTAACAAAAGACAGAACATCCCCGAGGACAACATCGTCACAAAAGGACTCATAAGTTAACTGAGCTTATGAACCTTAACAAGGTAACTAGGGGTTTAACATCCTTAATATGGGAGAGCAATAAACCATTGAGGCTGATGTACATAAGATTTGGATAACTACCTAAGGCATTGGATGATGTTAGAATCTTGTGTTGCAATCAAGTTTAAATTTTGCATTTTATTTTTTTATTTTGCAAAACGTTGCAATACTAATAGAATACTGAAACAGTTTTGTAAATGTTCACTAAAACAAAAAATGTAAATAGTTCAATCACACAGTTGAACCGCTGACGTGAGTTGAGCGAATTTCCAAAATTAAGTTTATATGTTTTAGGGTTTTAACCAACTATTTGGGAAAGTAGTCTATTCACGAAGGCTCTGAATATCTGCCTCCAAGTACGAAATATATTAGTAGAATTTATTTATACATCAGTCTTCAGCCCCGCCTAACGTGCTGCTTATTTCACAATCAAGTTTACACTTTACCCTTGCGGCCTCGGATTATCGACCTTACGGCCTCAGATTTGTTGGATATTTATGGCTAACGAACTTGTCCAAGAGACTTAGAAAACAAATGTGTGTACCAAATTTGGACCAAATCAGAAGTAAAATCTGTTAGAGTGCGAACAAATACATAGGCCTACATTATAATTTTTAATGACACCCAAAAACGTTTTCTGGAGACCACTCATGACCTTAGGACTCACCCTAAGAAACACTGCAATAGCTCATCTTTCGCTAAAAATATTCTGGTTACATTTGTTTTAAAATCTGTTTTGATTAAACAGGAGAAAGAGTAAAATCTATAAAAACGTATACAAAATACTTGCATACAGATCCCTTTTATTATACAACACAGATAAAAATGTTTTTGGGAATCCATAGAACAAGTTGTATACAAGATGTCAAAAAAGTCTGGGTATGCCTTAATATCTCAAAATGTACGAGTCTTATGAGATAGAAATAAAAGCAGTTATTCGCAACCATAAAAGAACTACTTTTTGGCGAATTTGAAATTTTTGTCCGCCATCTTGGAATGAACTTAATTTTTTTAAATGGGAAGGTGGTCATGTGATACATCATTTTGATGTAGAGTTTTTATTCAAGAGAAAACCAAAGGTGAAATTTTCACACCCATATCTTTAACCGATTAAAAATGGCGGCAAAAAACATCGAAATCGTATTTTCCGATTTTGTCCCATTTTGCTGTACTATTTTTTTTATTAAAAAATTAATTATTTTTCTATTTGGATTCAGAATTACATAAGCTTTCAAACGATATGCTGCACAACTGTATTTAATTCAACCACTCGAAATCAATTTTGAAAAAATCAAAATGGCTGTAACTAAAATGTTTTCAATACTCCCAAATATTGTTGTGTGGCATATCATTTGAAAGCTTATTTAATTCTGAATCCAAAAAGAAGAAGAATTAATATTTTTTTTAAATAGTACTCCAAAGTGGGGCAAAATCGGAAAACACGATTTCATTGTTTTTGGCCGCTATTTTGAATCGGTTAAAGATATGGATGTGCAAATTTCACATTTGATTTTCTCTTGAAATTCTACATTGAAATGATATATCACATGACCACCTATAACTAACTTCTTAACTACTTGACATGCTTGTTTTGAGCTATTTT